>CAUYSK010122897.1:0-11275 GCA_963575035.1 Avahi laniger | reverse complement strand
CAACCTCTGTGGAAAAGAATTTGGAGATACCTCAGAGAGCTAAAAATAGAAATACCATTTGATCCAGCAATAGCACTATTAGGCATCTACCCAAAAGAGCACAAAACATTCTACTATAAAGACATCTGCACTCGAATGTTCTTGGCAGCACAATTCACTATTGCAAGAATGTGGAAACAACCCAAGTGCCCGTCAATCCATGAGTGGATTATTAAAATTTGGTATATGTTTACAATGGAATATTACTCAATCATAAGAAACAACAGTGATCTAGCACCTCTTACACTTTCCTGGATTAAACTTAAGCCCATTATCCAAAGTGAGGCACCACAAGATAGGAAGAATGGGCTCCACTTGTACTCACCGTCAAACTGGTACTAACTGATGACCACTAGGATGCTCACATGGCAGTAATATTCTCCAGGGATTAGGGGAATAGGGGGGATAAACCCACAACTAAAGGACAGAGGGAGCATTGTAGGGGGGAAGGACATGCCTTTAACCCTCGCTTGGGTGAGGCAAAGACATAAAGTGTAACCATAATGTTTGTACCCTCATAATACCCTGAAATAAAAAAAGAAAAAGAAAAAGAAATTGTCAAATAAACACCTTGGACCTGTAGTCAGTTAATTTCCTAAGTAGTAGCAGAGTATGATGATGATGCAGGAAAAGGAAGCAACAAAACAAATTAACATTGACTGAGTGCCTGCTATTTTCTAGGTACTGTTCTTAGTGCTCTCTGTGTATTTATGTGTTTCCTATTGAATCCTCACAACTAAATGAGATAATTGCTATTATTTTCCTTATTTTGCTGATGAGGAAACTGAGGCACAGAGGGTTAAGTTACTTGGCCAAGATTATACAACTAGTAAGTGATAAAACTAAATCTGAACCCAGGCATCCAGCTGCAGAACCCAGGCATCTGGAGTTCCCTAAAAGAAAAGGGGAAACCTGGAGATATTTGGTAAAAACAGCCTTAAGCTTGGAATAAGGTACTTAGTCCAAGTACATAGGAAGTGTGCTGTCCCAACATGGTAAAGAGAAAATGAACAGACAGTAGAAGAGTAATATTGGGAGGCAGATTGTCCGATTACAAGAGTATACTATGGATTAGGCAGAAGAAGAGAAAGAAGGAAGGAGACACATTATATAGTAAGACATGTTATATATTTAGTCATTGAGTTTAACCTTGACAAGACCAGAAAGCAGTTAACTTTCCTTGCACACGTGAAAGCTGTCTTAATATACCTGATGAGCTGCCATATCCAATTCAGATAGAGATTAGCAGTGACTTTCAAGGAGGTAGGGGGCATTCAAACGCCACACAAAACATGCATACCTCTGTACTCCAAGTGTCAGGCGTCAAATCATAACACACACCATTCCCTCTCATTCTGTTTTGTCCCCTTAAGAGGACAGTTTCTGGTCCAACTCTGTATGACTGCTGTGATAAACATTTACCCCTTTGGACCATTTTTTAATGTACATATATTGTATGTATGTTAAAGTAATACATATGCATTTTGAAAATTTTGCCAATAGAAATATACCAAATGAAAAGGGAAGTTTCCCTTCTGTCACCATCCTGCTCTCTAAAGAAAACCTCTATTAAAAGTTTGGTTGTATATGAAACTATTGGTATTGATGGAAGTGTGTTGGGATTCCCTCAGTATTACTCAGATAGAAAAAAACATTGAGAATTATTCCCCCAAGGCCAAGATCCATTGCCAAGAATGGAAGCAACTTCCCAGGGAGGTATGAGATCTTTATCACCGGAACTATAAGCAAAGACTTGGTAGGAATGTTCGAAAAAAGGTTGAAGCATTGGCTAGGGTTGGTAGGATTGGAGACAGGGAGAGGAGGAGGCATTAAACTAAATGACTTTTAACATTTCTTCCAAACCTATAATCCTATATTTATACCAGTAGACTGATTACCAAGGACAAAGAAAAGACTCCAGTGTGACTTTGACATGGTTAACTTTAATGGAGAACAAAGTGATATAAGAGAAAATCCAATATATAGAATCTAAATTTACAGAACAGATTACTTTGCAGTGAACAGTGAATTTATTTTGATAAAGATTGCTTTTGACTAACCAGCCATCTTGGTGTACTCAAAATATACTTTTTTTTTTTTTAATTCCCTTTACACTTTACTTTTCAGGACTATGCTTACTGGGTAAAATAAAGCAGGCACACATTGTTCATTATATCAAAGAAGGAAGAGATTTCAGATGATCTGCCAAGTTATGTTGTAGTTGATATGGAAGAAATAATTGAGCTGGGCCCTGTCACTACTGCCCATAGACTCACAATGTGATAGAACTTAAAGGGGACCTTAGAGATAGGTACGTAAAGTACCTACCACATTGCCAGTAATGGTAGATGAAGAAGCAGAAGAGACAGAAGATGATGATGAGAAGGGAGAGAGATGATGCTGATGATGATACTTTAGTCATTTCTTCTGCTCCCATGTCACACTTGCGTAAGCCTTCAAAGAGAGAGAAAGTTGGTATCGTATGTATGTGTTTACACACACACTTACTGTCCGTGCTGCAAAACCTGAAGTTTCACAGTATTGTTTTTAATGATGAAACCAGGACTCAGATTTGGAATCTCAGATCTGGAAGGGACTTTAAAGATTATCCAGTCCAGCCTCCTTCTTTCTCCTAATGATTTAATATGTTCAACAAGAAGTTGTCTTACCTCTGCTTCCATACCCTCAATGATGGCAAATTCATACCTTTCCTTCCCAGAGTGCTTTTCCCACTTTTGGATACCTCTGACTGCTGGAAAGTTCTTCCTAGTAGTACACTGAAGCCATCTACCTGTAGCTTCCACCCACTAGTCCTAGTTCTCTCCCTTGGGGTAATATTGAACAAGTAGAGCAAATCTCATCTTTCCCCTACGTGAAAACCCTCCAGATATTTTCAAACAGTTTTCATGTTTCCCCTGAGTCCTTTCTTCTCCTGCTTAAACTTCCCTAATTTCTTAAACCCTCACTCTCCTTGTTGCTTTCCTTTAAATGAGATTGTGTATTTTTATCTCATTCAGAATATAGGACCTAGATTTGAACACAAAACTTTACTTCCAATATGTTCTGAATGACAGAAAGTGGAGCACTGAGGACTGTCATCTCTCTTATTCCAAATACTGACTGGAATAATAATAATTAGGATAATGATGATGCCTTACTTATTTCATGACATTAGCTCCATATATGTCTGGCAGGAAATAAGATGTGGTACCACAGGAACCATTAAACTTCTTCCCTGTTCAAGAAGCATGAGCCAGAAGCATTCTAAAAAGCATCAGCTTCTCTTGTGCTCTGTATCATACCTCTGTAAGCCTCTGGAAATGGTAGACATTATGCATAGTTGAAATCTGCAAGGACCACCTGTAGGACAAAGGGAGTCATGGCCTCTGCATTTTCATTAGCCATTCATTGCTAGCTGCCTTGCTTGTTGAAGGAAATTTTGGTGTTCTTTGGGGTTCTTCTCTTTATGTGCATGCACAGAGATGTGTATTATTAGTTGCTACAAAGCAAGTGGAGGGAAGGACAACCGTCAAGGAGAGATCTGCTCCATCTTCATTGTTCTGCTACATGGAGGCGACAGGATTTATTGTAATGTTTGAGAAAGGGATTGCCTAGTTTGCTTCCCCTTCCCTCTCTTCTGATGGATCATCCCAGAGGAATATTACATCTCATCATACTCATCTCCTAATAAAGTAAAAGTAATTGAAGGAGAGCTGCAGGCAGAGAATCCGTTGAATCAGCTGAGATACACTAGAAATACTTGCTAATAAGAGAGAGTGGCTAATCAGTGGCACCAGACCAGACCAGTCCCCACCTCCATGTAACTTGTCCTCTATGACCACAGTGAGCAGATGTTCTGCTTCCAGCTTTTCCATTTTAATCTCTGTATGTATTGACATAGGATTATAGTTTCTCTAACACTGAAATAGTTCTGTCCTTTATGGATTTTCAGAAGTACATTTGGTGCATCTTTTTTCTGTCTTCCAGTTTCCATTTCTGAGGGAAACATTCCTCCTTCCCTGTTCCCTTCCTCCCTATGTCCTCACCCCACCCCTTCTTTCTTATCGCTTGCATTATTTCTTTTGTATTTTCCAAGCTCTATGAATAAAACATGGTACCTATGGATATCTTATATTTGATCTAGTTTTACCTCTTTAAATCCCACACTATGCCTAATCTTATTCAATATCCAGGTCAGGCTAATAAGCATCAGTGCTTCAGTTTTTACTATAGTAAAAATGAGTAGAATATTCACATTCATACATGGTTATAGTGTTCCCTAAGCTGAGCTATTTTATGCTAGAAGTGTTTGTAGGGTTTCTTTTTTTGTGAGTTTTTTTGGGGGTGGTCAGTGGGAAGGTCAAGGGCAGTGTAGTTAAGAGCATAGTTTGTGTTTAAATCCTTGCTTTTCTACCGACTGTAACCTTTCAGAAAGTTGATCAACCTTCCTCATTAATAAAAAAGGGTAATGATTCCATGCTAAATGGTGAATATTTGACAAGATGGTGTCATAAAATACTTAACAACACAATATCTGGCACATAGTAAACATTTAAGAATGGAACTGGGCATGATGGTGTGCACCTGTTATCCAGCTACTTGGGAGGCAGAGGTAGGAGGATAGCTTGAGCCCAGAAGTTCGAGCTGTGATTATGCCACTGCACTCCAGCCTGGGTGACAGAGCAAGACTCTGTCTCTTAAAAAAAATTAAAAAATGATAGTTATATATTATTAATAATTACTATTACTATTATTAATATACAAGTGATAATTTATAACTGAATTTTTTCTTAATATCTTAATATATGAGAAATTCTTTCTACTTTTACTTGATTCAAGGGATGGCCTGTTATGATTATTTTACCACATTTTGAAAGGATACTTCCATAGCCTTGTAGATTTTTCTACTACATATTATCCTTTTTTAAAGGTTTTCCAGAAATGACAGAATCATTACATTCTCCATATCTGCACAATGCAATACAGTAGCCACTACCACATGTGCCTCATTAAATTTAAATTTAATAAAAATTAAATACAATTAATAATGCAGCTCCTCAGTTACATGAACTACATTTCAAGTGCTGAATAGCCACATGTGACTACTCATTGAACAACAGGGATATAGAACATTTCTGTTATCGCACAAAATTCTATTTTACAGCACTGCTTTAAATATTAGTAGTCTGTGTTCTTTTCTCAAAAATCAAAGAGGATGTGTGTGTGTGTGTGTGTGTGTATATATATTTTTATTATGTTTTTTAGAGACAGGGTCTCCCTCTTGCTCAGGCTGGTCTTGAACTCCTGACTTCAAGTGATCCTCCTGCCTCAGCCTCCCAGAGTGCTAAGATTATAGGCGTGAGGCACCACGCCTGGCCAGAGAGGATATATTTTCTAGAGTGTTCCAGAGACTGTTCTCTTAATGTTTCAGGTCTTTGAACATCCATTTTGAGAATTCAGGTTACTCTTCTTTTACCAGTCCCTTAGTGTCATTACTGTCTTTTGGAATAAATAGAGGTACTTCCCCCAAGAAGATAGTACTACCATAATTTTTAAAAGTCCCATTCAATAGTAAGAGGAATCAAAGGAAGAAAAGGCAAAGTAGAAGTAATTCTAGCAGATATTCTGTAGTTACTTGAATTGTGAAGAGTACAATGAATCCTCAGGGACTAACTAGTAACAGGAAATTGTAATTTTGTTTTTGTTTTCGTTTTAAGGGACAGGGTCTTGTCTGTTGCCTAGGCTGGAGTGCAGTGGCACAATCATAGCTCACTGCAGCCTCTAACTCTTGGGATCAAGCAATCCTCCTGCCTCAGCCTCCTAAGTACCTAGATCACATCTCTGCAAAAAAAATTTTGTAGAGACCTGTTCTTGCTATGTTGCCCAGGCTAGTCTTGAACTCCTGGCTTCAAGCAATCCTCCCTGCCTCAGCCTCCGAAAGTCCTGGGATTACAGGCGTCTGCCACCACACCCGGCCTATGGTTGTTTTTTGTTGTTGTTGTTGTTGTTGTTGTTGTTGGTAGGTACTTTGTGCTACTCAGGGTCTGAGTTATCCCTATGAGGGACGTAGTAAAGAGCAACTTTTTCTTTTTAATAATCCTTGTTATGCATCATGCACTTTTAAGGCCATTTTGTAATTTATTCTTTACAGCAACCCTGTGAAGCAAGTAGCATTGGGATTATTCCCATTTACTCATATGAAAACTGAGGTTCAGTTCCCTTAAGTTAGTTGCCCAAAATCTTAAAGGGAAAATAATCTTTAGTGGAAAATAGAGTTGAGATTCAAATCAGGATAAAATTTTAACTTCAAATTCAACATTTTTATTTTGGTTTTGCTCTGCTTTACCACTATTCACAGTGTAGTGAAGGAAAGAATGAAAATTCCTTTTTTTTTTAATTTTTATTTTAAATTTTTTTTTATTTTTTATTTTTTGAGACAGAATCTTTCCCTGTCGCTCAGGCTGGAGTGCCATGTCATCAGCCTAGCTCACAGCAACCTCAAACTTCTCAAGTGATCCTCCTGCTTCAGCCTCCAGAGTTGCTGGGACTACAGGCATGCCACACCCAGCTAATTTTTTCTATTTTTAGTAGAGACAGGGTCTTACTCTTGCTTAGGCTGATCTCCAACTTCTGAGCTCAAGTGATCCTCCCTCCTCTGCCACCCAGAGTGCTAGGATTAAAGACATGAGTCACTGCGCCAGGCCAAGAATGAAAGTTCTTTAGGGAAACTGAGGAACTCTTAAAGACTTGCTAATGTGGTCTCATTTGTCCTGTGACCATGTGCTTGGGCTGCCATAATAAAATTCCACAGACTGAGTAACTTAAATAACAGAAACTTATATTCTCAAAGTTCTGGATGCTGGAAGTCCAAGATCAAGTTGCCAGGATTGGTTTCTGGTGAGGTTTCTCACCTTAGCTTACAGTTGGCATCTTCTCTCTGTATCCTCACATGGCATTTTTCTCTGTGCCAAGAGAGAGATATCTCTCATCTCTTTTCCTTTTCTTTTAAGGACACCAGTCCTATCATATTAGGGCCCCACCCTTAAAACTTCATTTGACCATAATTACCTCCTTAAATACCCTGTCTCCGAATACAGTCATATTGGGAATAAAGGCTTCAACATATGAATTGTGGTGGAGGGGGGAATACAATTCAGTCTATAACACCATATTAATGGGTTTTTAGTATCTTTTGATTTTCTGGGTTAACGTGGTTTGTTGGAAACTATATTTATATTAAGAATTTTCATGGGACCCAGTATCCTCTGTTGGATATTTGCAAATATCTGTATTTTTTATTTCTATGATATAGAGGCTTAGTTAAATTAAACCTGTGGTACTCACTATATTATATAGTACTATTATATATTATTATATATACTATATAGTACTTACCTTTCAACTCTGAGATATTGATAGCAAAAAAATTGTATATAATGTCCTAACTTTTATAGTACTTACCTATCAACTCAGATATTCTGATAGCAAAAAATTTGTATCTAAATGTCCTAATTTTCTTATAATGTAGCCCAGTTTGTTAATTAATTGCAGATCTCACTACTTTACAGGGTAATAAGTATTCATCTCCTCTCCCCCCTTCCCCTATTTTACAGATGGAGAAATTAGCATACAGAGAAACTGACTTCTCAGAGGTCAGGGCAAGACATTGGTGGATCCAGGGATAAATCCCAAACCTCTTAACTTCTTGACCAGTTTTTAGACCATTGACTATGCAGCCTAGTGGTAAGTATCTTTTTATCCTATCCTGGAGGTAAAAGGGATTAAGAGACCTAGCAAGGACTGAATTTAAAGAATTCTTCATTACTAATTAGATCATTCATTATCTTTTTCTTTATAGCTATGATGTCATTTGTGTCATTAGCATGAATTTTCCAGGTTAGGAGAGGAGATTTGAAGTTTCTTAAAAATACCTAAAAATATTTCTGTAATAGTTTGGCCACATTAAGAGGTTATTATTATGAAAGAAAGAAAACCATGTGTCAGACACATGCTAGATACTATATATTATTACCTCACTTAGGTGTCTTTGGAACTGTCATTTCTGGAAGGTATGAATTTTGCCATATTTTTGGTAACTGTTAATAGTAATGGTTGAATTTATTAGAAAAATATCTATTTATTAGAAAATTTTAAGGTTTAGATTCTAAATCAAATTTGAGTTTTATGGAAACCAAGAACCTTATCAAATGTCTTTAAAGAAAATCTCTTTATGTTTAAGCATAGTTTTCTAGTTTATTTTGCCTTATTCCATTTTTATCCCTTGCTTAGGACTTACTAAGGTGAAAAGATTTGTCTTGTCTGAGATTAAGTCAAGCTTGGTCTTCTATTTGATACTAAAATTGTCATATGTTCTCTAAAACCTATTTTTATACCTCTACATTTGCAATAATTAGGGGTCTTTTATTATAATGACTAGGGAGGTTGAACAACCAAGCCACATCAAAATAAAGGCTTGGTTGTTCTCATTAAAGCGAATAGACAACCTACAGAATCGGAGAAAATATTTGCATTCTGCACATCCGATAAAGGGGTGATAACAAGAATCTATATAGAACTTAAAATTAACAAGAAAAAATCAAACAATCCCATCAATAAATGGACAAAGGACATGAATAGAAACTTTTCAAAAGAAGACAGAATAATGGCCAGCAAACATATAAAAAAGTGCTCAACATCTCTAATCATTGGGGAAATGCAAATCAAAACCACAATGAGATACCACCTAACTCCAGTGAGAATGGCCTTTATCAAAAAGTCCCAAAACAACAAATGCAGGTGTGGATGTGGAGAGATTGGAACACTCACTGCTGGTGAGACTACAAATTAGTACAACCCTTGTGGAAAGTAATTTGGAGATATCTCAAAGAGCTAAAAATAGAAATACCATTTGATCCAGCAATCCCACTCCAGGCATCTACCCAAAGGAAAAAAAGACATTCTATATATAATAAAGACATCTGCACTCAAATGTTTATGGCAGCACAATTCACAATTGCAAAGGTGTGGAAACAACCCAAATGCCCATCAATACAAGAGTGGATTAATAAAATATGGCATATCTATACCATGGAATATTACTCAACTACAAAAAACAACGGTAATCTAGCACCTGTTATATTATCCTGGATAGAGATTGAGCCCATCCTTCAAAGTGAGGTATCACGAGAGTGGAAAAACAAGCACCGCATGTACTCGCCATCAAATTGGTACTAACTGATCAACACTAAGGTGCCGACATGTTAGTAATATTCATTGAGTGCTGGTCAGGTGTGAGGGGGGTGGTAGGGATGGGAAACACTCAACTCAGGATGCAGAGCGCACTGTATTGGGGAAGGGCATGCTTGTAGCCCTGGCTTGGGCAAGGCAAAGGCATTATATGTAACCAAAATGTTTGTACCCCCATAATATTCTAAAATAACAAAAAAAGAAAATAAAGGATGTAATGGGCCTCCAGAACCAAAGTCCCATAGGCCATTGATATATTCTCTCCTCCATCCCCACTCTGCTTCTCTGTAGCCATTGGCTGCTTCTTGCTTATTGTAGATCTACTTTCACTATTATAGTAAAAAATTTGGCCACTAATATTGACCACTTTTTTATTTGTATATATTCATGGGGTACATGTGCAATTTCACTACATTGATATATTGCATTATGGTGAAGTCAGGGTCTTCAGTGCTTCTATCACTGGAGAAATGCACATTGTACCCACCAAGCAACCTCCCATGTCTACCCTTGCCCACCCCTATGAGTCCCCATTGTCCTTCATTCCACACTCTGCTTCCATGTGTGTACATTATTTAACTCCCACTTATGAGTGAGAACATGCGGTATTTGTCTTTCTATATCTGAGTTTCACTTAAGATAATGACCTCCAGTTCCATCCATATTGCTGCAAAAGACATGATTTCATTCTTTTTTAGAGCTGAATAGTATTCCATTGTGTATATATACCACATTTTCTTTATCCAGTCCTCTGTTGGATAAAGCTATATTAATTCTATATCTTTGCTATTGTGAGTAGTGCTGTGGTAAACATAACACTGCAGATATCTTTTTGATACAATGATTTCTTTTCCTTTGGGTAGATATTGACCACTTTTTACTTCTCATCATATTCCACTACATGCCTTGTGGCCCAGCCATACTGAAATGCAGTTGTCCAACATGACACTTTCCAGTAGAAATACAGTGCAAACCGTACATGTAGTTTAAAATTTTCTGGTAGCCACCTTAGAAAAAGTAAAAATAAATGGGAGATTAATTCAATAATAAGTTTTATTTAATGTGTCTAAAATATTATTTTGACATACAACCAATATAAAAATATTCTACGTGAATATTTTATATTTACAATTTTACAAAACAATCTTTGAAATCTGGTGTTTATTTTCCACTTATATCACATCTCAATTCAGATACTAAGTTTTATCAGAAATACTTGATCTGTATTTTGATTTCAAAAAATTTATAGTTGAAAAAGTATTGCAAATGCACCTGCCTAGTTTTGTTCCAAACATACTTGACAGTGTTCCCGGGAACTGTACTTTTTCAGTTTAAAAAGTTTATTAATAAATGAATAAAAATTAAAATAAAATATGCACTTCCTCAGTCACACTAGCTACATTTCAAGTGCTCAATAGCTACGTGTGGCTAGCAGCTACCATATTATACAGAGCAGCTTTAGGTAATATAGTGCTTCATGGCACTGTTTCTTTAATCTTATTCCGTGTCCATGGTATACTTTTCTTACCATCCCATTCCTAATCCCCAAGACTCAATTCAAGCGTTTTCTTTTCCATAAAGTCTTAACTTTTCTTCCCACCCGCTTCCCAGGTAGAACTGGCTCCTCCCTCACCTCTTCCTACTGAACCCCCATACATACTTTTAACACAGCACCCATGATACTTCATCACACTTACGTATCTCTCTCTCCCTTCTGGAATGAAGAGAGAATGCCTTGTTGTTTTTTTGTTTGTTTGTTTGTTTGAGACAGAGTCTCACTCTGTTGCCCGGGCTAGAGTGCCGTGGCGTCATCCTAGCTCACAGCAACCTCAAACTCCTTGGCTCAAGCGATCCTCCTGCCTCAGCCTCCTGAGTAGCTGGGACTACAGGCATGTGCCACCATGCCCGGCTAATTTTTTTCTATATATTTTTAGTTGTCCAATTAATTTCTTTCTAATTTTAGTAGAGACGGGGTCTCGCTCTTGCTCAG
>CAUYSK010122895.1:0-14949 GCA_963575035.1 Avahi laniger | reverse complement strand
TATTTCATAATACTTGAAATCTTGTGTGAAATAAAGTCTGCAGAAGATTAACTAAGTTTACAGGAGAGAAAGTGAATCAATGATAAGCTTTATAACTTGATTCTGTGTTCAAAGATTACATAGATATGTTTTTGGTTTTGTTTTGTTACATGAACTTGGGGCAGCTCCAAGGAGCATAGGCAGGGCTGAAGAAGTAGGGTCGAAGCTATGTCGTTGCTAGATTTAATGTCCAAAGCTTGCCAAAAAAAGAGAGAATCTCTCCCACAGCCACTATGTACTGTACTCCACAATTTATATTCTCATCTTTTCTATGTCACAAACTTGAGTTCCTTACAAGCACTATGCCTCCTGCACCGTTGGTATTTGTCTGCCAGCTATTGTTTATTTACCTTTCCTTCACAGGTACTGTTAGCAATCTACGACATCAAACTCTGGTCCGGATTCTTCGGATTGACTTGTCTTTGGCCATATGCTTTTTTTTCTCTTGTTATGGCTAAGGTGGGGAATTAAGAGTCAGAGACGGGCAGAAGTTTTGCAGACAAATGGAGAAAATTCTTCCAAAACTTAAGGTTTTCAAATACTGGGGAAGAAAACAATACATATATGTGTGTGTGTGTGTGTGTGTGTGTGTGTGTGTGTGTGTATATATATATATAGTTTTTTTTAATTAAAGCATCTGTACAAAGAAGCATATCTTTCTTTGTGTTTTGTTGGTGGTGGTGTTATCGTTGTCATTGTTAGTGGTGGTGGTGGCTGTGGTCATGATGATGTTTATATATTTGATTGGTTTGGATTTGTTTTTATCCATTTTGTTTTTAATTGACTGAAGCAAGGTATACAGGTTTATGATGCAACATGAGGAATTCAGATTTATTTTTTCCTAATTTTATTTCAGAATATTAGGGAGTATCAATGTTTTGGCTACATAAATTGCTTTTGTACTGTGAATTTAGATTTATTATGAGTAAAATATTAAGCTATGAATATACTTGTTGCAACACTATCCTACTGAGTTCTATCGCAATAGCTTCCATCCTGTTTTTGCTAGAAATGTAGTTATTTGCGTCTTAATACATGTGCTACCATTGTCCAGATTTTACCTCATGTCTTATTCAACACAAAGCTTTATTCGCACTCTGGTCATTAACTTACAAATATGATATGTTCTCAATATCTCTCTCAATATTTGCAATGAGATTATTAGTTTTATGGCATACTATAGAGTTTATTCGTCCAAAAAGTATGAAAAATGCATTTAATTCTATGCTTCCACAATCTTTAAAAATGTATAGCTTACCACAGATCCTGCTTCCCATTTATTGTTAAGTTACAGTGTCTTCAAAAAATGCCCAGTAATAAAAAAGAGCAAGACTATACTCCTGGGATGTTTTTATTCCCTTCAGCTATTTCAAAATAAGAGCTCAATAAACATCTGTTGAATAAAATCTGACATTTCACAGAAGACTTAAACAAACAAAAAACCTGGAATTGTTATGAAATGATGAGACTATAGAGTAAACCTCCATTACCATCCTATTATTTAGCATATAAGAAAATGTTTTTGCTATCTACAGGCAAGCAATTGATATAGTATCATAAAAAATAGGAAAATAATTATTATCTGCTATTTCAGATTCCATACATGATTTAATTTGTTTGAGTTGGAATTGTATAAAACATGTTTAATATATGCAAATGAGAAACAAAGATAGATTCTACTTGTCTGATTTGATTTTAAATAACAGTGTTTTGTAGCTGAATATCTAGATATCATTTATTAAGCTTCCAGAGTTGTTGCGAGTATCAAATGAGATAATGCCTTTGCAAATACATTGTAAACTTTAAAACATTAAAATAAATATTTGGCGTTACTGTTCTCAAAGATTAAAGCAAATGACCTAGAGCAAGCAATCTATATCCAATTAAGAAACAGTGAGTGCCAGCTTTAGAACAAAACAAGTGTCCCCGTCTATTTGTTGTATTTTATTTTCACAGATTGCTAATTATTTTATAAATTAAATATTATAGAAAGTGTGAATTCTCTAGCCATTCTTAAGCAACTACTATCAATTCAAATTGACCAAAAGAGACAGTCAAATTTACAAAAGCAAAGCAAAACAAAGAATTACATTAATGCCTACAACTTATAGGTCTTATATGACATGTAACTCTATTTTATCTTAACCTTAATGTAAAGAGTAAAGCAGTAGCATTGCAAATGAAGTTCTATAAACCCTGAAATATGTGGACCTGGGCATTCTTAATGTGGAGTTAATTCTGAGAAACGTATTATATTAAATATCCTGTCACCTTTGAATTCCCTAACGGCAGGGAGGAGGGAGCATTGCCTATCAGCCACTTAATTATCTGCAATGTATATGCAAATACCCACAGTTTGATGAGGTCTTTACATTTGGACTTTAAGTACCACATTAAGAATCATAAATCCACTGCTAATGTTTCTGTGGTACTTAGGCAATAGTGAAAAATTAAGCAATAATGACTTCAGAGGTGGAAGAACCACAAAATAACTCTGTACCTTTGAGGTCATTTTTACCATTTGAACACAAATTATAAGAGTGCATTTCATTACCTTCAGCATTTACAAAGCATTGCTAATGAACAGGGAGGTTATTTAGGAAACGGAGTGCAGGAGGCGGATATACATAGAACACCGAAGCTTACCAGAATTGATTCCAAATATTAAAGGAAACACATTTATTGCTTTTAAATGGTCTCAAATGCAAAACTCGCAGATGAAACAGACTTTCAGAAAGTCCGAGGAATGCCACAAAGTTGTTCAATCGGCATGGGCAACTTCAGACGCTGGCTTTTAGTGAATCTTCCTTGGCTCAATGGGGACCAATAAGGGCTGGTATATGAAAGTCTCATTGCTTTATGTAGTAGTTGTTTTTGAAAATACAGTCATAGAAGACAAATTATACCCTCTTTGGAACCATTTAAAAGCAATTTTTCACTAGCTGACTGAATTTTACATTGATACATAATATCATTGTGTTAAAAATAATGTTAGAAACAGTTTAGTGAAGCAAGGCTCAGCCTTAAATAAAACATTTTGGAATAATAAAAATAGTAAGAGCAATATTAATTTGCAAGTTTTGAAAACCATTATGCAAAATAAAAATACTAAATACTATTAGTAATAATATATTTCAAAAATAGTTTAGATCGCTTAATTTAATAAGACACCTGATGATTTGATATAGATTATTCTTTTAATAAGAGACATCTTTAGAATTTACTTCATTAACTACATTATATTGTGTTACATAATAAAATATTCTAAATCAGTAATAAATAATACTTAGGAACTAGATATTTTCAATGGATTATAATCATATTTGATTCTTCTAAAATATCAAATGATAGTTGTAAAACAAAAAAAAGATTGCTATTGCCTACAATATATCTAATATTATGTCTGCTCCTCAAAATATCCCAATATAAAATATTTACTATGATAGTTAGATTTAAATCAAATTTCATATATTTTGGTGACATTTTAATATAATTTATATGTTATGTAATGGTATATCCAAATAAAGCTTACATGAAGCCAATAAAACTTTGAAGATATGTCCTATAAATATAAAAATATATGTTTTATACATACATATCTTTATAAGATAGAATATTTGTTGAAGGGTGAAAATATGCTAAGTGCTATTCAGTGCTATAGATTCTAGTAACCATGATTTTTTTTAAGTCGAAGGAATGAAACACACATAAATGTTGTAAGAATCATACAACAGATTTTTTTGAGAGATTCTTGTTAACATGATGCCTCCTTGTTTCTAAATACTATGATTTGTATTATCTGCAAACAAGGTCCCATATTACAGTAGTATAACCACAAAAATCAGAAAGCTAACAAAGATACATAAATATCATATAATCATTGGTACTCATTCAATTTTGGCAATTATCTCAGTAATGTCCTTTATAGAGAGATAATCCAATCCAGAATTATTCATTTCATTTCCTATTTATCTATTTAGTCTCCTTCAACCTGGAACAATTTCTTAGTATTTCCTTGACTTCTGTGTCCTGGACACTTTAAATAATTACAGGCCAGTTATTTTGTAATTTGTCCCTTCATTTCATTGCATATGATTTGCTTTGTTTTGTTTTGTTTTTGAGACAGAAGATTGCTCTGTTGCCCAGGCTAGAGTGTAGTGGCATCATCATAGCTCACTGCCACCTCAAACTCCTGGGCTCAAGCAATCCTTCTTATCTCAGCATCGTGAGTAGCTGGGACTACAGGTGCGCACCACAACACCTGGATACTTTTTTCTATATTTTGTAGAGATGGGGATCTCGCTCTTGCTCAAGCTGGTCTCAAACTCCTGACCTAAAGTGACCCTTCTGTATCAGCCTCCCAAAGCGCTAGGATTACAGACATGGGCTACCATGCCTCGCCGATATTTTCATATGATTAAATTTAGGCTTGATATCTTTGCCGAGAATATCACAGAAGAATCTGCTTTTCTCACTGCAGCCCATGAAGTAGTACCCAGTGTAGATTTGTCCTGTCACTTGTAACACTAACTTGGATCACTTGGAAAAGGTGCTATTTCTCCAATGCAGAGTTATTCTTACTTTTCTTTTGTCATTAATAATATTTTGCAGGACCATATTTTGAGATGATGAAACTATTATTCCTCATCCAAATATGATATACTATTGTTAGCAGCTATTGATGTTTCTTGCCTCAATTTAATATAACAGCTGTAAAATGATGATTTTCTAATTTCCTCATTACTTTGAAATGTATTAGTTTTCATTACGCCAGACAATACGCCTTTCTGGTTCCCCCATTGATTCCTGTATTCATTCAGTTTATTTATATCAGTAATGACACAAGAACTCACATTTTATTCAATTGGTTATAATCTTTTACCATTATTGTCTACAGTAATGGCCACGTTGTCTTAGTTTTAGCCAGCGGGAGTCCTATCTTTGTCCTTTTAACGTTATTCTTTAGACATTTTCTACATTTCTGTCACAAAAAGACACACTTTCACCAGCCTTGGAAACAACTCTTTCTCCAAAAGCTCTTGGAGTCCTTCTCCAAGCAGAACATCATGCAATGATCAAAGTTAATAACACAAGTGATGGGGAAATTTTACATTGGGGATTACCTCAAGGGATGTAATTTGGAGAAACAGAAAATTCTTCTGTGATATATTTGCCAGTAATGTATAACTTGAAACTAACAAGGACATTTGGAAACCAAATCTGGATATCAGGTGTGCTCACTGCTATTGAGAATTGATGGTCTCAGGCTTTGTTTATGGATAAAATTGGCAGTTACAAACATATAAACATTTAAATATGCATTACTCTGTGTTTCTCGGTATGTATTGAAAACTGTAAGTGTAAACTGATAAACCCAAATTCAATCTAACAGAAAAGGGTTCATTCTAGTGTTTTCCTTTATAAAATTTGGTCATGTGTGAAATGGTGGAAACTTTTAACAATGAGAAAATTGGCTTCCACCCTCTTCAACATATTTACTTATTTGATCAATCCTCCTGTGTATAAACCCTCTCACCATTGAAGCCAAGGATCTTCTGTCTTAGTCAGATCAGGATGCTACGACAAAATATTATTTACTGAAAAGCTTATAGCCAATAGAAATTTATCTTTCACAGTTCTGGAGGCTGAGCAGTCCAAGATCAAAGCTCAGCAGATTTGATGTCTGATGACAGCCTACTTCTTCTGTGGACAGATGTCTTTTTACAAAAGAGAAAAGAATGTCAGAGTTGGGATTTGAACCTATACAAGTGGCCCCAGAACCACAGCTTCTTACTTTACATTTCATTGCACTTGCTCTAAACATCCTCTGGTAAAAGTGCAGCATGTATTGATTTGGGAATTACAAATAATGTTTAGCAAGTTTTGTAGCATGAAATCTGCAAATAATGAAAATCAACTATTATGTTTGCATATGTATCTATATTAGTTAGATCTATGTGTATATCTATATGTATGTCGGAACATATGTGCATTTCTATGTTGTATATATGGATGTATTGGGCGACAATTTTCTCTGGTTGTTTATATTGCTGTATAGCCAAGGTCTTCCAGGAAATTGGCATGTTTGAACAGCAAACATACCTTGGAAGTTAGAAAATGTATCCTAGTAAAGATACACTCCAGAAACATTTTAAGGTTAATAAAAATAAAACCTTCTTCAGCCTGTCCTGGGGACAGTTGCTTACATTCCAGAGTAATGAGTAATCTTCCCAGAGGGGAGTGTGTAAAGAGAAGCCAGCAGCTCATAAAAATTTAGGATCCCTTAAGTTTCAGGCTCCTTTCCTGTGATGCAAACTCAATACCTGTGCAGGTAAACATCTGACCCTCATCTGTCAACCTAAGGAAACTGGAGCATGGGGAAGGGGCAGTGAATGGATCTCGCTGCTCCTTTTACCATGAGAACTAAACCGTCTTTGTCTCTGATGTGAGTTCTTGTGTCTTCTGACAGTTTGAGTACATGAAACTGAAGCAGGCTAACTTGTTAGCTTTTAAGTAAGGTAAAATCTCAGGCAGATGCTTCCAACTTAGGACTTAACATCAACCTGATCCAAACAGAATAATCAACTAAAAAAATCAATTTGACATTAGATTTGAAAGAAGTCTTTCTAAAAACTGCAGATGAAAGCAAATGCCTTTATTAATGGCAGTAGTGATCTTTATATACCTAGCCCAGGCCACAGAAATGAATCAGAAATTTTGTTCCCAGCTCAACTGGGAATTCTTCCTGATACAATACCCATCCCCGACCCCACACAGACACAGATGTCCATATCTAATCAGTCCCTAAGTTCTGATTATTTTAAACCTTTTATTATTTAGGATAAAATATTTCATGTAAAACAAGAAAACAAAAACCCTTATAATAATAAAAAACACCTACTTGACCAATGACTTCCCTGCATGTGTTGATTCAGAGCTTGAAGTTCCTTCCCAACTTGTTTTTCCATAAAAGTAGTGGCAGCTTATGTCCTCTGTATTCATCCAGCAGTCAGCAACAGTGCAAAAATAACTTTCATTTACATTGCACTATGCCAAAATGCTACCTGAATTTAAAGGGGTCTAAGAAGTGTAGCCATTATGGCCAAACAGTAAATCTACACTATAAAAGGGAGAGGCAAAACTTTTTGTTGAAAATGTAATCACCCTACTCACACTTAATATAGCCGCCTTTTCTGTATCCCATTTTGATCAGCCGCAAATAGATCTTTACTGTAGCTTGAGGTCTTATTAAAAGAAACACTAAGTGATTTCCAGGCCTAAATCCATTATTCCCTCTTCCAGGAGACTGATCTTTCTAATGTTCAAATTAAACACACTATTTAACTTAACATGCAATAAGCGATGTCTATCACCTACAGAATAAACTTTAACTTCTAAGTTTCGCTTATAAGGAGACTCTAGTAACTGGCCTCCACCTATGTTCTTATTCTTCACTTTAGATGCTTGAAAGCTCACAGTTTGCCATTCAGTAATGTGAACTTATAATTCCTCACATATCACCTATTTTCCCATTAAATTATCATTAAAGACCTAAGTCCAAAATTATCTTATACACAACCTTCCATTATTCACATTGGTTGGTTCACTCAAAATGATAAAATGCATTATACAAAAATATTTTAGGCAGATTGCATTATTAAATTTTTAACACCCAAATAATGTGTTAATTAAAACTTTAATAGGATATAATATGAAACACAGCTTCATTTACTACACTGAGTTGTCTCCAATATCAATATATCTAATACTAAAAAATTGAAGGAAAGGCCATCTTTTTATATGAGACAAGGGGAATGATTTTCAAGCTGTTTGAGCCGATTTCTACGTTCCAGTAGCAACCTACAGATAACACTATCACTTCATATGCTAGATCACCTTTTTTCTCTCTTTACACCCCATTGAACTGCAGCAGTCTGAGTGTTTAAAACACCATCTTTAACTCATCTTTTATTTTCTAAGTTGGCAGAAGACCTAGCTCATAGGTAATATACATGTTTGTAAAGCTCTTCAAAATTTGATGTTTCAAGTAAGATACTATTTTTAGAACTTGACTGATAAAAGGTAAATTAATTTGGGGTCTTTACTGGAGTAAGATATTTTTGAGATATAAATAATTGCATAAAGCATTCTGTTCCATAGATGGGAGTAGTAAAATAATAATTTTAAAAACATGTAATTACTACTTGACAGTCTTACGAATACTTGAAGTTTACAGCATTCTACCTCTATGATCTCAATTTATAGAAATTATAGTTTTGGACTCATGTGAAAAACCATTCTACTTAAATTTTTGTCTGTGTGTGACTAAGAGATGCAGAAAAGAGACCCAGAGGCGAATTGGGAATTGCATTTTTGCACTGCCTTTTAAAATCTTATTACTTTCCCTTGCAGTTAAACTGATGCATTTTTTTCTTTATAAAAAGACCTCTAGCTTTCTACATTTTAATCAAAATTTCTCTCTAAAATACTTGTCATTCTTAATAGACTTTTGAAATCTTCAAGGTTTTCTTTTATTAATATTTATGTAAAAAATGTGGGGGAAAAAACTTACCTTACATACTGACTTTGATCTCCTAAGCTTGTCCATTTGAGACAATTTTTTATTTTATGAAGATTTTTAAAACAAATTGACACTTTGATGCCATCACCAAATTTAATAGTTTTTAAAACAATGAATATCTAATATTGTATAATTTAAATATATTAAGTAGTACATATGTATACTCTTAATATTTCTTTCAGACATTTTGACTTTAAAACAGACTTACATTTTAATTGGTAAGCTGCTAAGTAAGAAATTCTTATTATTATGAATCGTCTTTTGTCCAGCATATCCATACTGTATATAATACCGGGCAGTTACTTAGTATGATTTCAGTTATCAGGGTTGACTCTAGTGATATCCCAGTGATATTCAAGTTCACTGGTAGGCTAACACTATTTCACAATGCCTACTTCATTCATCTCGGTTCATCTCATTATGTAGGCATATTATCACCTTACATCATTACAAGAAGAAGGGTGAGTAAGGTACAATAAGATATTTTGAGAAAGAAACTATATTCACATAACTTCTACTACAGTACATTGTTATAATTGTTCTATTTTGTTATTAGTTATTGTCAGTCTCTTAGTGTGCTTAATTTATCAGTTAAAGTTTATCATAGGTGTGTATGTATGGTCAACAATATAATGTATGTAGGGTTTGGTCCTGTCCATGGTTTCAGATATCCACAAGGATTCTTGGAATTTATGCCCTATGGATAAGGGTGAACGACTGTAAATATAAGTGAACTCTCACCTGTTGCTCTTTAACAGTCTGAAACTACTTAACATCAAAACAAATAGAGGGAGCTGTTGGTATTCACACTATGAAAATGTCTTTTTTGAGTAGAAGATTTAATTTTTCATACTGACTTAAAAATATCTTGATGTAGCTGGCAGCAAGAAATATATTAACAATATTTCCTTTACGGATATTGATGAGAAAACGCACTTCATTTTTTTCCATTTGTAATCAGAACTTGCAACTTTCTTAGCAATGAACTGTTTCCTAATGTTATTTTAAAAGAATTTCTAAAACAATATGAAAAAAACTATTTTTAGAATTTTAACCAATTAATATTTTATGTCAAGTTAGAAACATTGACATGCATATCATCTTTATAAAGTTTTATAAGAGCCTTATTTGTGTTTATCCTTGTGTTTATCTCTTATATCAGATGGTTTTGTTTCCATCTCTAGAGACATATACATTTTTGTGATTTTTATTTTATTATTGTTCTGGGTGGAGTGGTTGAATATATGAAGGGTCATTAAAAACTACTTTACAATGTAAACTCCCATCATATGCTTTTAGCTTTAATAGATAATAAAATAACACCTCATTATGGGCAGTGATGTATGAAGAATTTCTCTGACTCTATTAAAAAAAAATCCCATTGTACAGAATGACTCTTTACTTCTCAACCTGATCCAATCTGAATTTTAGATTCTCTCTAGAAGGAACAATGGGCCCTTTAAGGATGAGTGTAATATAGGGCTTCCCCGAAGGTTTGACGTTTGGTTGGATAATGACCTACATGGATGGATAACAAGATGTATTGATAAAAAGATGAACGAATGCAGTGGAGTGCTGGAGCTAGCTTGCACAGACTCACAAAAGCCTACTATTAAGTACTTAGGAATTTTTTACACTGGTTGTTAAATAAAGATTTTTTACATGTGAAATTATATAAAGTTACAAGCAAATGAATTATACTAAACAAAGGTAACAAATAACAAAAATTATCACTTAGTAATTATTCTACTGAATTTAACTTTGCTGGGGTTATGTAGGTATTTCATCTGTAGAGTGGAAATGCTACAGAAGCGTGTTTGTATTTCTTCCTAACTGTTCAGTGATGTCTCATTGTTAGCTTGAAATGGACCATGAAGAGAGTATTTACACAATGGAAAGTCATAAATACTTTCTTTCAACTTTTGGTTTATTGTTTTGTTGATTATCTAGATGAACAATTGTCAAACCTTTTTCTGCAACAAATACTCAAATTTGCTAGCTTGATTTCATAATATTTTAGTTGTTAGTTTTGCATTTGCATTTGGAAATGTGAATGGTATTCTGTATTAATTTGTGACTTCTTTTAATTATTAGTTATGCACCTTGTTAAAATGATTTGGGAAGCTTCCTAATTTTCTCTGCTGTGTAACATTAAAATACCATCGCACCTACTCCATCTTTGAAAATGTGAAAGAAAATTGCTGAAAGACAAATTACCCAGTAAACAAAAATTAGATGGTTTCTTGATCAGTCTTAGCTCACCTGTACTAAATCATCAAATATTCTCAAAAATAGCACTGTTTTGCCATGTCCTTACCTATTTTTCATTTTTGATACAGATGCTCAAATTTTACATTTATTGACTAAATTGATGGAAGGTAAGAACATTTGTACGGATGCCATTCCAATAGCTTGACACTGATAATTTCTTATTAGAACCATCAGACATAAATTTTATATATAAATGTATGCATTGTATACTTTTCCAACATAGATTATTTTTATGTTTTCAAGACATCAACAAATAAAAAATTAACTCTTTAAATAACACAACTTCTTCAAATAAATACAGCTGTCAAACGTATTTTTGGAGAACATTTGATTCTATTGTCTTTAATCATCTAAGAACAGTGTTTATCTAGAATATAACGTCACAATAAATCAATACACTAAGAATTCAAGAATCTGTTTCACAATTTGTAAGAGATTCTGGAAAAAACATAGCTTCTTGCTCTTTGGATAACCCTGGGCAAATTATGACCTACTCAATTCCTATGAGTTGGCAAAATGTTACCTAATTGGAGGAAAAAACTTCCCTATTGATAAGCAATTCAAAATTAATAAACTGTGGTTCAGTTCAGGAGTTAATAAGAGTTTTTGCTCACGTGGAAAGTGAAGTTTTATTTGAATTAGGAACAGATAAATTCAATATATACGAATTGTGTGTGTCCCAGTTTTAACACATCATACTATATAAGTAAAATTTTATCTCTACTCTGCTCAAAAGCAGAGTAGTTTTTGATTTTACTGGCTTTTGATTTTACTTAAAGCAAGATTAAATCAATGATATTTAGGCTATTTTTTAAGGCAGAAAAGCATTAAAGATTGTTTTTGTGGGTAATTCTAAGGTGAAAATGAATAATTTTAAGCTTCTTTAAAAACAGTTACAGCAGTGACTATTGAGCTCAACAATTAAAACAATCTAAGGTCCATTACAAAACGGAGTTTAGATATGACAATGGTATGATATGTTCCTTTGCTTTTTATTAATATATTCTTTTTGAAGGGATTTGATAGAAACTTTTATTAGCCAACATTCTAACCACAATTATGAAAAGAATAAGAAAGATTAACAGTGAAAGGAAAAGAGAGGAACTATAATTAAAATCTCATTCTCACTATAAGCAAAAGATTTTTTGCAATAAAGCAACTCACAAAATAAATACACTTTTAATGACCACAGAGTAAGGTCAAGTTTGCCTAATATGAGGATGATGGCTGCTATGGTTAAGAAAATATACTTTTCATCACAACTAGAACCTTAATGATCACCTGCTTACACATAACCTAGCAAGCCTACCACATAAGAATGAATATTGGGAATGCAGAATTTCCCAACAAAATGAAATCCAGTGTAGCTAGTTTAATACTCTTTCATCTAAATATATTAAAATGGGAAAAATCACAGGTATATGCATAGCTTTAAAAAATTATAATTTCCAAAATGAGTAGCTGATGCTTTTCTAGGCATAACTGACTCAGTTGTAAATTCCTTTATTTACACATTCTGTTGTAAATTCCTGTTGTAAATTCCTTTATTTTCACATTCCGAGGGTAAATACAGTGTTGTATGACCAATGGAGCCATAATCAGTGTAAGATTTATTATGGCTTTGAGGTTATAGAAAGTAAGCTCCAGCTGTCTGAGAATGTTGCTAATTTTGGCAGCTCCTGATTTGCTTTTTTTGTTGTTGATCTGTTGTTGCTGTTGTTTGTTTTATTTTGTCTGTTTCTTTGTTTGCTTTTGTTTGTCCTGTTTTGCTTTCCATAAGCACTTAAAAAAATACTGTGATATTTTATACGGACAAAAGGCGGCTAGAAACATACATAACAAAAACACACTATAAGGAAAAATTATAAATCACACACCAGTGTAATCACACAAATGCTAAAGGATATCATATTTACATGACCCCTAAAGTCCCATGTTTACTTTAACTAATCAGAGCCCTTTCTCCATCCTCGATGGAACTATGACCCTTAGTTTTGTGATGATCACTGTCTTCTCTTTATAGTCTCGATTCCTATATAGGCATCTCTTTAAAAAGAGCATCTTGTTTCCTGGCGTAAAAATGTATATAATTGGACTCAGTATGCCAACATTTTTTCTGTATCTTGCATCCTTTGCTTACTATTAATTTTTTGTGTATCGCCCTTCTTGCTACCCATATCTATATTCAGCATTTTAATGATTGTATGGTTTACATCATAATATGCCATAATTATTTGTCTATCATTCTTTTTCTGATAGATACTTGGATTCAATAAAGTCTTTAAATACAGTAGAAAATGCCACCGTGAGAATTTAAGTACATCTCTGATGCAAATGGATATAAGTATTTTTCTAGGATACTTCAGCAGGAGTAAAATTGGTGGGACAGAATTATGCACCTTTTCATATTTCTTAGATAGTGTCTGTAAGTTTTCCATTTCATTTTTATCATTTCTAGCTACCAATATATAAAAGTTCCTTTCCCCAGGTTACTCTCCAACACTTGGTAATGTCAAATTTAAATTGTAATGGCAGCACCTCATGATTTAACTTGTGTTTCCTCAACACATATTTTAAAACTGATAAACTAAATTTGTCTAAAAATTAATACTTTGAAATATAATATGGATGAGTCATTTTATCAGTTAGGATATAGTCAGAAAAACAAACGATGTCCTAGATGTATCCTAGAGCTAGACTTATCATAGGAAATTAGAGAAAATAAACCTGTTGGTAAGTCAAGGGGAGATTAATTCATAGAAAGGTGTCAGAAATTCGTGATTCACAGGAGATCACCTAGAAGCCACAGTGAATCTCAGCAATCTTATTAGAAGCTGCCACCACGAGAATTTTCAGCAACTTTCTTGGAAACTTCAGTAAATCTCAGTAATTGAATTGTGCATTGTTGCCAATTTTAGCAGTCTACTGGACCAATGTGTTGGTTTTTTAAAAACTTGGCTCTGCTCAAGTTTTTCCTGCAACTCTTAAAAAAATAAAAAAAATAGTTTCTCCTCTTTTTTTCAATCCTATTGAGAACTTCTTGGAGTAGTTTCTAATGCAAACCACACGGAGAAATGGATTCTGAGCAACTTTACAACTTCCGTCTGTAATGCATGCTACTGTGTAACAATGATGCTATGCAGCTCTGGCCAATGCTGAGTCCGCACACATTTTTTAGTCTATGTTTAAACCTCTGCACAACAACAATACAAAACACCCAGTGCTTCCATTGACCACAGTAAAACTCTCTCTTGTATTATACAAAGCATACTTATGCTTTTTCCTAAAAAGGAGAATATAAATCCCATGTTACTGTATCCATTTCTGGGTGATTATGAATCCTTCCCATCAGGAAGCACACAATGACCACTACCCTGGTATTAAGGAAAATAAGTTTGAACAATTGCCAGATCTTTCCAATATACAGGTAAACATTTTTCCTTTTGTGATTAGTTAAATAATCTGTGAAGAGATGCTTTTAGATACTGCTAATATCCTAATTCTCAAACAATCTGCCATTCAATGATTTTAGCACACGTTGATATTCTTTGTGTGAATCATTTATTGCACTGGGAGTTTCAAAATAGTGTTTTTTTCAATTACAATATTATTTTCTCATTAATTATCTGTAAAGATAGATTTTATAAACTTCGCTTCACTAATCTAATTTCTTTTAAGAATTTTTAAAATTCATTGTTTGGTAATGAGGTATATCACTATTTTTTTTTTTTTTTTGCTTACATTCTAAATTTGGTCATTTATTTTTAATTCTTCCATCCTTTTGAAATGAGGCTAGTAGTCTCAAGGGACTTCTAAAAACAGTATGCCCCACTTTGTATTTTCCCTATGCCGGAACTTAAAAAAATGAATTTCTTTTCCTAAGGATACTTGCATTCCATTTAGTGGGCATGGGCAAAAGAACTTTAAATCTAAGGTGTGATCACTAGGTGAAAAGTTTGTAGCTAGAATGAAATTGTCTATATTCTCTTTCTGTGAAGTAACATAATCACATGTACACATAAAAAATACTTCATATTACCATTTCTGTTTTATATTTA
>CAUYSK010122890.1:0-67554 GCA_963575035.1 Avahi laniger | reverse complement strand
AAGGGCCCTTGCAGTTATAAAAAACGCTGTGACTCAAAGAGTGCAATGTGCACCATGCAATGGGATGGACATATTTGAAACCTGGACTGAGGGGGGGAGGGGGGGCAAGGGCAACACACGTAACCTAAACATCTGTACCCTTATATTATGCTGAAAAAAAAAACATTATAATGAAACAACATTGAACAAAGTGACATTATTTGAGGACCTATTGTACCTCATTTGCTTAAAGTCACAGTTTTCAAGAACCTGTAGATGACATTAAGTGAGGATTTACTGTATATGTTTATAGGAGCATTTTTCTCACTAAAATAATCTAAAATCAAATTGACATTCACTAGTGCTTTAATGTCATATTGAGATAGCTTCAAGCCAGTGACTTCTGTTTCCATCATTTGGAAATCTTCTTTTAGGAAGTAAAAAGTTAGTGTATGTCTCTAAAATATCATTGGTCCGCAGCCTTGGCTGCACATTACAATCACCTGGGGAGCTTTTAAGAATCCCGAGGCCCAGATCACACTCCAGGTCAATTGCATCAACATCTCTGGGAATGGGATCCAGTCATCCATAGTTTTAAAATATTCCCAGGTTATTTCAATGTGAGCCAAAGTCAAAGAGCCACTGCTCTCCAGTCCCTTGCTACTAGCATACCAGATATTTTTGTTAAGATATTTAAAAGAGATTTTTTTCAGTATATATTTTGAGACATTGTTTACTGGAGTAAAAAACATCTTGGAGATAGACTTGGGCTCAAGGGAAGACCCTGCAGTTGCCATTTGTGAAACTTGGCTAACTTAATCTCTAGGTGCTTCAGTTTTTCTCGTCTATAAAATAATTTGATAAACATTTGCTTAGTGCCTGCTGGACACCAAGAATTGCATGGTCTAGCTCATAAGAGCCTCCTCAAACGCCTACAAGGTAGGTGCTGTCATTATATACATTGCATGCCACTTCTGCATAGCCAGGAACCTCAAAATGCAAACTCTAAGGCTGTGCCCCAGACCTACTGAGTCAGAAACTCTGGGAGTGTGTCCCAAAAATCTGTTTTTAAGAAACACTTTATATGATTCTGTTTTTGTGTTCGAGTTTAAGAGCCCACTGTGCTACGCTACGCTGTGATAGTCTCCACCTCATAGGGATGTTGTAAGGATTAAAAAGAAAATTCATATGAAGTATTTAGTGCTGTGTCTAACTCACAATAAGTGATTGATAGCTGATAGTTATGACTATGTTATTTTAGATTACCTGAATCAGAACTATATCTGCTCTTGCAAAGATGTAACCAAGCTGTCTCTCCTTTAGTTTGATACTTTTTAGGAAATAAAAAAAAAGCACGAATATCACGAGCTTAACTCACAAACTGCTTCTCTTCCAAACTTTGATCATAATTCACTGTGATTTTCCAGTCTGGCTGTATTTGCAATGTTGGAATTAGAACCTTGAACTTTGGTGGTTTTTAATTGTTTTGATGACAGTTTGGCAAAAATATTAACCATTTTATAATTCCTACCAGTTTATGATCTTGCTATTTCCCTTCCCCTCCCCCTAAATCACACGTCACATAAGCATTTGAGATTCTTTGCTTAGCCTTGACAAACAGTGTATTCGCTGTTACATCCTCTCCATTTTCCTCTATACCTGTAGGGCAAAGTTTAGTATCATCCTCGCTGCTGAAATAACCAACATGATGCTAATTAATTGGTCATGTGAACACTAATAATAACCCCCCTCCTCTGTCTTCCCCATCAGATAACCCCAATTATTTTCCCTTGGCAAAAGCACATTTTCCTATGCTATTTCCATTGCAGCAAACACAGATTAGTGCTGAGGGGAATGCCTTTTATGTGGGAATCATTAAAACCATCAGATGTAAAAATTCAGGCAATTTAGCTTTTAATAATAAAGCTAGCCAAAATGTTTTTGCATGGTTTTGTTCATCATAAAAAAGGAAGTTACACAAAGGCAGTGACCATGGTTATTGACTCACATTCTGAGCCCTACTTTTCCGAATTAATTGAGTTTCTAAAAAATTCCGCAAGAAATCTTGTTTTAAGTATGCTCAGACTACTACCCCAACCTTCATGTCTGGATGAAATTTTCTCAAACTACAGCTATTTGGATAGGTATACATTTGTGGGTAATGTCATATATACAATAGATTAAGAGCATCAATTATCATTAGCAACAAAGAGAAAATAATGAACTGTATGGACAAGTGTTCGGATTACACTCTGTTGTAAGAAATCGTCTCAGTCCATTTTCTGCTGCTATAACAAAATACCACAGATTGGGTAATTTATAAAGAAAAGGAGTTTATTTGGATCATGGTTTTCGAGGCTGGGAAATCCAAGATTGAAAGGTCCCATATTGTGAGGGCCTTCTTGCTATACATCATAACATGCAGAAGGAATCACATGGTCAGAAATGGCAAGAGAAAGAGCAAAAGAGGGCCAAACTCCTGTGATAACTAACCCACTCCTGTGATAACAGCATCAATGTATTCATGAGGACATAGCCATAATAAACTAATCACCTCTTAAAAGTCCTACGTCTCAACACTATTACAATGGCAATTAAATTTCAATGTGAGTTTTGGAGGGGACATTCAAACCATCGTAGGATCCGCTTATATTAAAAGTCAGTGTCTTACTCTGGAATTGTCACCCAGGAATGATATGACAATGTCAAAGGCTAGTGGCTTATTACACCAGGATTTCAGCCAATATCTGGGTTCAGATCCCAACTCCACCATTTATTAGCTGTATGATCCCTGTGTTTCAGTTACTGTCCTGCATAAAATGGTAACAATCATACTTCCCTTGTAGCATTAACATAAAATTTAATGCATGTGGCTTATAGGGCTTTATTACTTTAAGTCTGGTAATCATGCTCATTTACTACAAATATTAAGCAGAATTTAGATCACTGGTAAAGCACCTGGATAGGGCACTAGAATTAAATTTCTTATTAGCAATTGTGCAGAAATTTGTGAGGGACATAAGCCTATCTTGTTAAAACATGTGGAATAGACCATGTTGTTTGGGAGAAGATTGTTGAAAGGTAGTGGTAATGATGCTCCCATGCTCATCATTCTCAGGGTAAAGGGAGGAGTTGTTGAAAACTCCTCCATTCTGAGATGAGGCTCATTCTAGATCTGAAGGATATGATTTGATAGAGGTGGGAACCCAGAAACTTGGCTTCTGTAGAAGTTGGATTGGAAGAAATGAACTTCATTTCTTCTACAGTTTACTTCCTCCATTACTTACAAAGGAGAATTTAAAGTTGGATGAGTTCTTCCATCTTTTGGTCCTCTATCCGTAATTGTCCCATCTTATGGCTGTACTTGACTACATGCAGCAGTGAGGAATGTCACATAGTTTAGATAGGTTAGGGATGATTTAATAGTTACAAAAGTTTTTATTTTGAACCTAGATCTGTCTTATCGTGTCTTCTGTAATTATTATAGCTATTTCCTTTGCAGCCAGTTGAAACAAGTCTAATCTCTCACTCCCAAGACAACCCTTTAAGTGTTTGAAGATAGCTTTGTCCCAAGGCCTTTTTTCATTTGGCTAAAAGCACTAAGCTCCCCATGTTCTTCGTTACTCTATGGTGACTACTATGAACCTAATTCTGTTTCCTTTTAAAGAACCAAATGCATTTCATATTCAATGCATGAGCATCATAGATTGGGACTGGGCTCAAGAGGATTTGACAATCTTCTCTGTGTTGGACATACTCCTTTTAATGCAATCCAAGATTCAAGCACTTTAGCAGCCCCACAATTGCTTGACTCATAATAAGTTTACAGAAATCTATGATTTCTAAATCTTTTTCATCCATGCTACTATTAATTTATGTATCTTAGACTTGGTTTTGGGGACTAGTTCCAGGACTAATATTCATATGAAATTTCATCTTCTTAGATTTGACCCAACACTCTAGCTTGATGATGACTTTTTTTTCTTGTAATCAATCTATTTTACTACTAGTATTAATTGGGACAGTGATATTTGTGTCATGGATCAATACTGGTTATCACTACTAGTTATCATGTACTAGTACGTGGATCAGGCTAGTTATCTCTAGTCTTGGCTACAGAAGAGCCAAGAAAAATGATACACTGCCAATCAGTTGGTAAGTCATTTACTGGTTCGGAAACAATGTCACTATGTAGATATCATACACAGTGGCCATGTGATATGTTGGATTTCATTGCGTCCATTTGAAACCAATTTGAATGTCATAACAAGTTTTCAAAATATGTATTAGAAAAAAAATAGACAATACCTCAAGGGCATGTTTTACATGTCATGTGGAAAGCTCAGACAATATGTGACCTACAAGCCCAGAAGTGTGTGGTCATTTAAATCATCACAGAAGTGGTGGAATGTGAGCCAGGCAGATTGTGAAGATTAACCAGATTTGGGTTAGAGTGAGGGAAGTGGAGCATGCATTGGAGACAGTCAGGAAGTCCAGGTGGATGAAACAAGAACAGCAGGGTCACATTAGGTGATGGATGTAGATGAACTTCCAGGAACAAAGTCTATGTGTAGGAGAGTGTTGATGGTGAGTTCGGAAAGGTGGATCAGTGTACCTTGTGTGATGCTGATGTTAGAGTCAGTGTTCTTAAAAGGAGCAACTCTTCTCCGGTCAAGTAATCCTCCAGTGCTTCTAAGTGAAGATGCTGAAGGTTCCTGCACACTTGCTGTCCCCCAGACTTGTCTTAATCTATTTCAGTTACATTAAGTATCCATCACAAAGATGAATTATGCAAGCAATCATGGCTCCTAGGGTACTGAAAGGAAAATATCTGGTTTTCTTTTTATAGTAAGATGCTCTGAGGATTTTTTATTAGACAGTGTGCTCATCTCTCATTGAATATTTCTCCCAGGTTCCTTCTAACATGGTCCACCTGGTTATTGGCCTTTCTCTGGGAACACTTTGAAGTTCCCGTGTTTTAATACCCTTTTAACCTATATTTAAGTATATGTTTTATTTCGAGGCAGTAAGTCGACAGTCATTTTCTTGTCTGTCTTTTGTGGCCTGTGCGGGAAAAACATCTGCTCTGACAATGGAAGGAATCCTAAAGTAGTAAGTCCTCATTAAGGTACCAGTGCAATAATGTAGTCCTCTTGGTATTTATTTCCATGGACGATGGCTGACTGGCAGTGATCCCTCAGCTTCTCTGGGTTTTGTTCTCTCACCCCTTCACGGTAGACTCTCAGTGAGAAGCAATTCCTTTCAGACTTGTATTTTACTAATGATATATTTAATAAGGGAAAGGCAGGAAAACAGAGGGCATCAGTGATCACAAATATCTACATCTGGCAGTGAATTGAAAGGAAAACGGATCACAGCTGCCTTTGACAGTTAATGTTATTAAAATGTTCAACATGGAATTTCTATTTTAAATAAGAAACACTTGAAAGAAATGGTCAGCATTAACGGGAGTTTAAATTGAAACCATGTTGGTTTGTAGGTAATAGAATGCAAGAGACAAACACTGCCTTTAATATAAAAGCATTCTTTACCCCCAAATTATCCATGTGGCCCTGTTTGTGCCACTGGAATTTGATTAGGTTTGGCTTTTTCAGAAGACCAGGAGGTAAGAAGAACCCATTTAATCTCCTGTTAAATGGTTCCCTGCCCAAGCCTTTGGGTAACTCAGTTTATTAAAATGTTCTGGAGTTCAGGTCTGTTAACTAAGTGGTACGCCAACCATATGCCTGCCTTTTGGCCTGTGCTGTAGTCTACCACATCTGATTCGCTCAAGCCAGGGAGTAATAGAGTCAGTATACAATGGGGGACCTTGTTAAGAGCCCGAAATGGTGGGTATCAGTTCATTGTTTGGCCCACAGATTGTTAAACTCAGAATGCTCTCATCTGGCCATCAATATTTGTTGTGTCAACACACTGCGACTGTTTCCACTGAAGCAGAATTGCTGGTTCTAATTTTCCCAATGTACCCAGGAACCTAAATGACACTCACAGATAAGAATGCCATGTGTCATTTTAGGAGGGCTTACATTGACTTACAGCCTTTCTAATCTCTGTTCTGCATGAGTCTTTGTTAGTCAACTCAGCCAAAAAAAAAAAGAAAAACAAATATATATATATATATATATATATATATACACACACACAAAATGAGAAAATGCTCAACATCATTAATCATCAGGGAAATGCAAATCAAAACCACAATAAGATACCACTTCACTCCAGTTAGAGTGGATATTATCAAAAAGACAAAAGAAAACAAGTGTTGTCAAGGATGTGAAGAAAAGAAAACATATGCTTTTGGTGGGATTGTAAACTAGTACAGCCATTATAGAAAACAGTGTGGAGTTTCCTCAAAAAATTAAAAAACAGAACTACCATATGATCCAGCAACCCCAAGACTGGCTATATATGGAAAGGAAATAAAATCAGTATGTCAGAGAGATATCTGCACTCCCATGTTTGTTGCAGCACTATCTACAATGGCCAAGATATGGAATCAATGTAGGCATTCAACAATGGATGAATGGATAAAAAAAATGTGATATATATACACAATGGAACTCTATTCAGCCTTAAAAATGAAGGAAATTCTGTCATTTGCAACAATGTACATGAATCTAGAGGACATCATGTTAAGTAAAATAAGGCAGACACAGAAAGACAAATGCTGCATGATCTTACTTATAGGTGGAATCTAAAGAAAAAAAAAGTTGATACAGAAGCAGAGAGTGGAACAGTGGTTACCAGAGACTAGGGAGGAGAAGATGAGGAGAGGTTGATTAATGGGTACAAAGTTACAATTAGATAGGAGGAATAAATTCTGATGTTCTATATTGCACAATAGATGACTACAGTTAACAGTAAAATGTTGTATATTATAAAATACCTACAAAAGAGATGTTTGAATGTTCTCACCACAAAGAAATGATAAATACATGAGGTGATGGATATATTAATTATCCTGATTGGATCATTGTACAACATAGATATGCATCAAAACATCAAATTTTACTCCGTGAATATGAACAGTAAGTCCTCATTTAATATAGTCGATAGGTTCTTGGAAACTGAAACCTTAAGCAAAACAATGTACTAGAAAACAAAACCCATTTTACCATAGATTGATATAAACAAGAATTAAGTTCCTGTGACACACAGTAAGTTGCTTCACCTAAAGCCACAGCTTCCAAGAACTTATCTGTGACATTAAATGAGGACTTCACATTTAAAATGTGTCAACTAAAAGCATAAATACAATTTTTTAAAAATAAAAACATTGTGAAATTTTACAAAATGACTCTAAAATTTATTCAGAAAGGCAAAAATCCAAGAATATACAATATACTTTATAGAAAAACAGCAAAGTATCAAGGCTCAGGGAGTTATAGAAATTAAGGCAGTATGGTTAGGTGCAGGGATAAAGAAATATACCTGCAAATACACCAAGGATAGCAACAGATCTATGCTTACATGGATATTTAAAATGTGGTAGAGGTAGTATTACAGATGAGCGGTGAAATTACAGATTTTTCAATAAATTGTGCTAGGAAAACTGGATATCCATATGGGGAAAAAGGAAATAAAGATATTCCAGCTTCGTACCATTCACAAAAATAAATTCCAGGTGGGTGGATTAAAGATCTAATATGAAAAATGGTCAGTAGTGTTTTCAGATGATAATGTGGAGAATATCTTTATTATTATTGGTTAAGGATGAGTTTTTAAAACAGTATAAAATTATACTAATTATATTAATTAGGGTATGGTTTTGTGGTAACAAATAGCCAAATTTTGGTGGCTTACAAATAAAGAAGTCTGTTTCCTTTTTTTTTGTTACAATGAAGGGATGGTGTTTGGGTCAGTTAGAGAGCTTTGCACCACCTACGCATTCTTGGAGCTTAGCTGAAGGTCATGCTTCTTTCTCCGTCATGTAGCTTTCCAAGGATGACCTGGATGTGGCCATCACAGGCTCCTAGAAAAAAAATTAAAAGAAAGAGCACAGCAGAGCCTACATGGGAGGTTTCTAAGGGCCAGGCCCGAGAAAGGTTCAGATTATTTCCACTCACATCCCACTGGATGGAATTTAGGCATATAGTCTCACCTAATCGCAAGGGAGGTGAATTGTAGTTCAGCTCTGCTCCTAAAAAGAACAGAAAGATTTTGGTGGTCAGTGATCCACACCTTATTAATCACAAATGGATACATATGCCTATATTAAAGTGACCAAAAGATAAATAGAGCAAAAGACTAGCCAGCATGTGGGAGAAATGATATATGAATAATATAAATACTATACCCAGAATATATAAGAAACACTGAGAAATTAAAAACAGAAATTAATAGAAAAGTGGGCATAAGATTTGAAAAAGCACTTCAGAAAAGAAAAAAATTCAAAAAGAAACTTCATTAATAATAAGAAAAACACTAATGAAAATCACAATGAGTTACCTATCTATGTCTCTCTCTCTCATTCTTTTTCGACTAGAATAAATCTCTATATACATATTTAATCTATTATATATCAGATAATATGAAGCACTGTCAAAAATGGGGCAATGGGAACTTTTTTACACTGCAGTGGGAGTGGAAATTCTATACGCACTTTGGAAAACAGTTTGACATCATCTAATGTAGTACAAAATGATCATACACTGGATAAAACTCTCAAATTACTGAATAAAAGAAGTAAATCACAAGAAATACAGTAAAATTCAGGAGAGTAAAGCCTACAAAGTCTTCAAAGAAAAGAAGTTTAACTCAAGAATTTTATAGTCATTTATATCCATTTTGAGTATAAAAAACTAGAAACATGGTTTTAAACATGCAAGGACTGATAATTTTCTTTATCATTACAAAGAACTGTGGCTATCAAAAAATTTGGAATGCCACTGCCCATGATGTACTGGACTAGGGGGAACCACAAGGTATGCAAAGAAAATACCTAATTCTCCCTTTCTTAGTTTTGGGTTACTTGTATGCAAAAATCAAAAGGTAGAAGTGCATACCGTATTGCTAATTTTTAGAGCACCATGTCTCATCTTGGGAAATTTAGGTGCTTCCAACAGAGAATGGTGCAATGTTTTAATGATAGGTCCCTTAGAATATGAATGATATTTAATAGGTTTAAGATTTTCTGATGGTTGATGTTTGATTTCCCAGTTTTGGTGGTGATAGTCTTTTTAAGACCTCCTTCAAAAAGATTAGTAATGCTAATAATTCCTGGTGGCTAGAGAGGTCTTCTAGGGCACTAAGTGTCCAAGCATTTAGCTACTGACATACTAGGATTCCCATTTAAAGTTGGTAAGGGCATAACCACAAAGTCCTTTAGTCCCCTTTTATCTCAAAAAAGTGCTCAACTTGGTCCTCATTCTTGTCCCTATGCTTTTGTGCTAGGAAATTATACAGTACTTGGATGTTTGTTATTCTGCATGGCATCTGATTTGAATGCAGAGAACAAGAACCAAAGATGGACTAGCCTACCTTGGGGGACTTATGAATGATGGCCCAGAAGTATCAGTGTGAGCTAAACTTCATACTTCAAAATAGCAAACATTTATCCAGGGAAACTAGGATCAGTCAACACATCTGGGGGGAATAAGCAAATCTGGAATCAGGAGGTGAAACTCAGAGCTGAGTGGAAGCAAAAAACCAGGAGCAAAGCTGGGAGTAAATTGAAGAAGGTCCCAAGTGATGCTCTAAATGGAGTTTATGCCTTTATTGGAGAACGGCTATGCAGAATCATGACCTTTGATGTTGTCATAAAGATAAAGGTCAGAGAAGACGTCCAGGAAAGTGATATTGGTGGGATATAATTATTCTGATGGGAATAGCAGAAAGCTATTGCAAAATCTAGGCTAGCGATGATGATGTCTTAGGACGGAGAGCCAAGAGCTTTAGTGGCTTCAGGGGAGGAGAAGTGGTTTGACTTTAACTCTAGTTTGAAGGAAGAGATGACAGGATTTACTTATGGGTATGAGAGAAGGGAGTCAAGGAGAATTCCATTAGCTGAGATGGGAAAGATTGAGCACAGAATATTTGAAGTGTCTGGTAGAAATTAGGAATTTGGTTTTGAGTATGTTAAGTTTAGGATGTCTGAAAACCATCTATGTGGAGATGTTTCTTTCAGCGGGAGGCTTAACAAACAACAGCTGTGGCAGCTGTTACTTTTCATCACCTTGACATTCAGTGACATAAATCCCTGGAAGTTGGAACCTGCTAACATCTGTCTCAGAAGGCAGAATCCTTACCCAACAAAAGCACTTAGGTTTCCCTTTCCATATAAACTCTAATATTCCTTCTATGTGGTTCTCACTCCCTTCTTTTGGCTTTGTTTACCAGTCTGTGGCATCTGGACTCAAAGGACTGGATCAGAAGCTCCAAGACCTTCTATTTCCATTGCTGATTTTATCAGCCCATTCAGTCACTGATCATGTCTATCAAGGACTTACCCTAAGCGTCCAAATCAAGTCAACATTGCCCCTGGTGGTGACCTCAATGATGCTCCTTATATCCGTGTGACCTCTGTCTCACTCTCCCCACCTTCTCACTTCTGTTTGGAGATCCTCATCTCAGGCTCTACTTTTGGAAAACATAAACGGTGCCATTCAAGCAACAGTCAACAGTAAACTGGAATGAACTGTCAAAGCCATAGTGGGGAGTCCCATTTGTCTTGACGTGTGAAGACATGTGGGGATGGCATTCATGGCAGCCACATAGTGTGTGTCCTTGTTAATCATATCACTGCCCACTTTGTAAAGGGCACCCACTGGCTTCACACTGTACCCAGAATGAGATCCACTCTCCTTACTGTGACCTCCCCCCACAACCGCCCCTCTCCTGTCCATGACACTCCAGCAGTGCTGACCTGCCTTTGCTTTCTGCTCCTTTATTGCATCCTTCATTCCCACCTCAGGGCCTCCTGGACCTGCTGTTTCTTCTGCCTGAAGTGCTCTTCCCCTGAGTGTTTGCATAGCTGACTCTTCCGTGCTTTTCAGCATCAACTTTTTGGAGAGATCTTCTCTGATGTCTCTCACTGAAGATAGAGGCCTTATTTTTTGTGTCCACTGCTGTGTGTTCATTGCTCACTCCAGCGCCTGGATAAGCGTCTGTCACACAGGTGGCCCTTGTAGCAGATGCATTTAGTGCTCTCTCCACATCCTCTCAGTGCTTACCCCTCCATGCTGAAAGTTGCTTTGTTGTCACCTGTGACTCTCCCTGGGGCTTTTTCTAGCTGAAGGTGCCTGCTGGGCACATAAACAGGGCAAGCCAGGAAGGCTAAAGAGTTAATGCCTTAGAAGTAGCTCTCAAGCAGTGACGATCAGGGTTGTGTATGAATACCCTGGTTTCCTTGCCCTTTGGGTGGAGTAACTCTGAGGAATTTGTTCCACATTGTCTTCAAGAGTTCCCCTCTTGGATTGAGCTCCAGTTGCCCACAGAGGTAACTTGCCTACAAATGTAATACTTATTCATTTCTTTTCTTTTCTGACTTTCTTCTCCATTCCCTGCAGTGTTTCCTGAGATTACATCCCATTGAATTTACTCGCACTTAGATCCTTTTCTTACATCCCCTTATTTCTGGGAAATCTAACCTCAGACAGTCCTCAGTAAATGAAAGAATAAATGCCCAAGTATTTATACTCAAATAGTGTGTACCGTCTGGAAGTCACCAGGAGTTTAGTTGATGTTCCACCCACATTACACATTTCATTAGTATGCTTTCTAATTCTATCTTTCACAGGGAAAACATACAATAACATATGTTGGATATGTTGTTTAAATAATGTTCATGGTAAGAACTCACTACATGCTTGTTGGTCTGAGGGTTAAGTCATGGAATATATTTTTGATGTCATCCTGACCTCTGCTGCGTGGGAGTGATGATGGAGAATGTCTCTGTATGAAGCTCCACCATGAAAGGAAAACAGAATGCATCATTAGAGTCAGAAAATTTCACAACCTTCCATAAACAGAGAAAAAGGTCTTAAGCAAAGGAAAAACAGGAAGCAATATGAGGAGGAGGAATTTGTTTACTGGGATTTCGACCACACTGGAATTTATTTTTATCAAAATGAAACCATGGATAAGTCAACAAGGCTGGGCAAACCCCCTGAAAGTGTGAGGTCTTAGATTCCCAACCAGGAGACTACGAACTCGAGGAATTTGAATACATTTTGATCCTTCTAGAAACTGCTCTGTTTCTCGGAAGAGTCTAGCTCTCCTTTATTCTTCTTCTAGAAATTAAAAATATTTTCTTTTTGGGTATGTAACATAGCAAACAGTTTTCAGGAACTCAGATTTAAACTTCAAAGCCAGATTTCTATGAGATCACTCAGCATTTTATTATTAGCATGGCCCACACCTGGGATATAAATGATCCCGATCATTTTGTCTCCTCTTGTTAACCTTGTTAGACAAGGCAATGGGCTCTTGGCCAGTCTCTTACTCCCTTAACTTTCTGAAAGGGGACAAAACCCTCAACATCTACAGTGGCTAGGAGTCCATGGGAGCTGTGGACAACAAGAATGTGTCTTGGCGTCGTGTGTGAGTGTGGGAGCAGTGAAGTAGGGTTTCTGATGTTTTAGGAGAAGCCAAAAGTCTAGATTTTCCTACAAAATTTTCCACTTTTAATGTTTTAAAATCACTGTGTAAAAAAAAGTCCCCATTCTGAAGCTCAATTTTACACTTTGGCCATTTAATTTCCAACCTCTACTTGAGAGAGACTTGAGGCAACTTTGACATCATAATGAATGAAAGTGATCCCAGTGAAGCACTGTCAGAGACCCTGTGCTGAGAGCTGGTGCCTTGCTATTTAAAGAGTGGGCTCTGGCCAGGTGTAGCATCAGCATCACCCGGGAACTCATTAGAGACACAGACTCTTAGCCCCACACAGACCCACTAAATCAAAATGTGCTTTCTAATGAGCTCCCCAGGTGATTCATGTACACATTGCGTTGGCCTTTTCAGGGAGAGAAAAATCAGCCTATAAATGCAGCAGCTGTGATTTAAGTCTAATATGGAGAGAGGAAAAAGAATATTCCAGAAGTTGTAGAAACCTACAAAAGTAATAGCTAGCAAGAGATTTTAAAAGTGGCCTAGTGATGAAAAGGTGCCTCTTTTGGTATACAGTCAACCCTCTGTGGGTTCTGGCATCCATTCATTCAACCAACTTCTGGTTGAAAATGTTTCTTGTCGTTATTTCCTAAATAATGCACTATAATAACTATTTACATAGCATTTACATTATATTAGGTTTTATAAGTAATCTAGAGATGGTTTAAGGTATACAGGATGATGTGCATAGGTTATATGCAAATCCTATGGTATTTTATATAAGGGATTTGAACATGTGCAGGTTTTGATATCGAGGAGTCCTGGAACCAATTCCCTGTAGATACTGAGGGATGACTGTATACAGTCAATTAGTTGAGGAATGCAGTTGATTAAGATGGCCCTTCTCAGTATTTTCACCCAAAGTCTGTATATTTCCAGTAACAGGATTTCTATATTTGGGTTATTCAGTCAATAATATATATTAAGAAACTACTAATAAATAAACAATGTACATGCTACTGTTCTGAGCACCGTACCCAGGGATGAAAAAGTTGTAGCTTCCACCCTCAGAACACTTAGTGTCTCCATGACAAGGCATGTCAAGTGTAGCCACAGAGCCATAAATAGTTGGGAATGTGGTATAAGGAGGCAGAGTTGGCTAAATGCCCAATAATTGATCTTTGTCATGATCATTCAACATGATAATATACTCACATTATTTTTATTTGAGTATTTATTTGCTTAACATCTGTCTACACTTCCACACGGAAAGCACCATGCTTGCAGGGACCGTTATTAGTTGAACAATCTGTCCCCTGCTTACTTCCACATTTACATAGAACTCTCTGCCCAGGGAAGGAGAGTGTAAAAGAAAAATCACAGGAAACTGCATGACATGCTTGAGTCACTTCCTTTTACTTTTGTCTTTCTCTAAAAAGGATACATGGGAAGTAACATGAACTGAATTTAAAAAAAAAAAACTCGCACTTCTGAGCTTTCACACACTGCTCCTCACTTCTCCAACTTTCTTCATCTCTTAATTCTAGTGCTAGGCACTGCTAATCTACTTCCTGACTCTATAGATTTGCCTGTTCTGGCCGGTTAAAGCAAACAGAATCATATAATATGTGCTCTTTTGTGACTGGCTTTTTTCATTTAGCACAATGTTGTAGAAACTTATCAAATTTTATTTTTATTCTACATTTTATTGAAATAGAAAAAAAAGAAACTTAGATTAAGGAAGAGGTTAGAATATATGGAAGCATAAATGACCCCAAAGCTTGAGCTGCATCATGCTTTTGTTTGTAAACTTTGGAACACATGCTCCTTCTGTTTCTCTTTCGTTTGCTAGATGGTCCTAGGAAAAATTGGGAAATGATTGGAGTTTACCTTCCATTTCTCTTCCTTCCAATTTTTATATCCTCCTCTTTCCCTTAGATAGCCAATATTATAATGGTACATCTTTATTCACCCTAAAGTATTACATTATGATAGTGAATGTCTACATTTGTTAACCTTATTAAATCATACTTCATTACCATAGAGGCCTTCAGTTTTCCATTTACAGGAGAAACTAATGGGAAACATTTCAGAAAGACAGGGAAACAGGCAACTATGTTTGGTTAAGGTCAACTTCCTAGACATTTGTTGAGAGCTTGCCATATCATGGGTGTCCAGCAAGTGCTGTATTAGAGAGATGAAGTAACTTGCCCAAAGACACACAGCTATTAAGTGGTGAAAACAGAATTTGAATACAGTTCTTCCTGATTACAGGAATGTTTAATTATTGTGATATAATGCCTTCTTAATGCTCATTATTCACCCTATACAGTCTGCGACCAACAACCATTCCACCTCACCCCTCCTAAAACAAACATGGGACGTATCATTTGATATTTATTCTGTCTTTTGGCTCTCTCCCTAGAGAGAATGTTATGAATTCTGTCAGTTGTGGTGCCTGGTGGTCATTTAAAAATATGAATGTCAACATTTGTTAAATTCTCTTTCTCTGCTACTTACTGGAAAACTCTAGATCTGAGTCTTTGAGATTTACTAACCTGCACCTGAGTATATTGAGCAATGGGGGACATATTAATAGTTACTATTACCAGGGAGGGTTCAGTTCTTTTATATTTATTTGATGAAAATGTGAGGCTAAAGTGGAATGAGAACTTATTCAACTCAGCATTTATTGACTGTTTTATCAAGAAGTGATAAAGGGAGTTCTTCAACTTGAAAGAATGCTAAACAGCAACATGATAGCATAAGAAAGTATAAAAGTCATTGCTAATGGTAAATATAGACAAATATAGAATCTTGTATTACCATAACAGGGGGAGGAAAATCACTTTTAATTCTAGTATAAAAGTTAAAAGATAAAAGTATTAAAATAGCTATAATAATGTTAATAGATATACAACATAAATAAATGTAATTGTGACATCAATAACAAAATGTGGGGAGGGGAGAAGTAAAAGTGTGGAGTTGTATGTGACCAAACTTAAATTGTTATCAGCTTAAAACAAATTCAACAAGGAAGACTGAGGACCATGTGGAGCCCTTTGGTGTCTCGCTAAGTGGATGCTAGAAAGAACCTACAGGATTTTAGCTTGTGCTCAGTGATCTTAGGAAGGGTTTAGGGAAGAAGAGCTTTGCTTTTAAATAAAGGCTATAGGGAAACAACTCTATGCTTGGTTCGGGAGATAATTCTATGAGTATTTTAATAAGTTCTTATTTAGAAGACACAAGAAATGAAATGAGGCTAAAACAATAGAGGTAAAAAATCAGTAGCTATCCATATGAGCCAGGATATAAGGATATTTAGTCATTTTTCTGGTTTGGACAATATTTATGTTTTTGTGCTCACATGTGATTATGGAGTGGTCTTATTTTTGTCTTGATCCATTGTTGTCACAGAATAGGTTTGTCTCATCTTAGTGTTATGGAAATTTTGTATGTTCAATAGGACAGCATAATGACTCAGCTGTGAACACAAAGCCAGTTCCTCAACATCAAGGCTGGCTGGCAGGGGTTATTTTTCTCTTTTTGATCATGCACTCAAATTTGCTGTGTAAAGGGTTGTGGAGAATTGGGTTTTACCCTAGCCCTGCAATTTACTAACTGTTCAACTTGGGAAGACTTACATAGCATCAGAGCTTTATTTACCTTATGTGTATAAGCCTTAGTTTCCTTATATGTTTCCTTAAATGGGACTAATAAAAACTACCTTGGTGGTTTATTGGAAGGATTAAAGACAATATAAATAAATCTCCCAGCACTATACCTTTCAGATAATCAGTCCAATTTGATGAATGATTGAGAGAAGGTTGTCTCCATTTTTATATTATTAAAATGTCATTTGATTAAATTACATATTTATTGAGGACCCCTGACAGTGCAGGCTGGGTATCATGTGACCGTGTGACATGATCTTGGTCACGAGAGGGTATCACAGGCTCATATTTTGTATTCTTCTCACAGAGCAGGTTGGGGTCTACTTTATAGGAAGGGTGCCCCAAATGTGCCGATTCCTCTAGTTTCTCCCCTCAGATCTGCTCTGCTCAACTCCACTACCCCCAAAATATTAATATAAATCTCTGGGTTGCTGTCCTTATACATTACATACTTGTTCTCAAAATTGGATATACATTGGAATCACTTGGAAGGTTTTGAAAACTATTGATGTCTAGATTCTACCTCCAGACATTCTAATTTATTTGTTTGGGTTGAGGGTATTGAGTCATTGAGGTTTTAAAAAGTTTCCTAGATAATTCTAATGGGCAGTAGAGTTTGAGAACCATTGCCATAGATAATATTTCTCAAACTTTAATGTGCTTATGAGTCATTTGGGGAATCATATTAAAATGCAGATTCTGATTAAATTTAAAATGCAAAATAAAAGTGTAGATTCTGATTAAATTTAAAAGTTAAAATGCAGGCCTAGGAGTCTGCATTTCTAGCCAACTCCTAGATGACATCAATGCTGCTGGTTCGAGGATCACACTTTGAGTAACAAGGCTAGATACATGTGTTCTCACTTAGTCTTGTGAAACAGTCTGTAAAATTTTCAGTGGTGTTTCAGGTGGGATCTTTTAATGGAATAAGCTAGGAGGGAAGTGGGAGGAATGTAGTCATACAGACTTGCACTACCGCTGTCAAAAAAACACATTGAAGGGTTGGAATTTGCTTTTTGTTGTAGAGGATTTGTTACTAAGGGTGACTGGACTGTGGGTCTGTATCCATGAAGACCAAGTTCTTATATTCCTGGTTGTGATGAGCCTCCCGAAACAAAGAACCTCAGTTTCAGTAACAGTAAATTTAGGGGGGAGGCAGATGGTCAAGATAAGTTTTTAGGTTGTGTCCTGCGTTTCATATCTCTACACCATTCCATCTGATCGTGCTGTGAAAAGCCAGAGCTTGACTTCCTACTCCCTGTGGATCTTATCTAAGGGGGTTTTAACTATCAGAAGGACACTCTCACTACCTAGAGGGAGATGTGGAGGAGGCTCTGATGCCATGCTGTGCCCTCTACTCCCTTTGCAGAGGTTTTGTACAAAGAAGAGTGTGGCAAGGGCTTTTTAAAGTTTAGGTGCTATCTGTAAAAAACAAAAAAAAAAGAAGCAAAAAAAAAAAAAAAAACCGTTATTTTACTTTTCAGTGGACCATGGAGAGAAATACTGTGTAGAGCTTTGGGTGACTGGATCCATTTTAGGCTTTTGCAAGGGCCTTTCCTTATGGAAAAGCATTGACAGGTAATGAAGATTGCTAAGGTTCTTATTTGGAGCTGTAGATGAAGATACTAGTTATGCCCAGGTCATCTTAAGACCCCCCTCCCCCACTTGAAGCATTTATAAGACACTTGTTAGGACATGCCTAGGAGAAGCACAGGCCTTGGTTGATGAGCATTACAGATAATTATGGAAGAAGCTTTAAGGAGAAAAATCTTAGGTGGTGATAAAAGATGGATAAATAAAGGCTACTAGCTTTAAGATTAGTGGTCTGTTTATGGCTAACAGTTCCAGGAGGTCCAGGTGAATTCAGAGTGGATATGGTGCAGTGTATTGGGTGTGGTTTGCACAGCAGATTTTGGAAATAATATTATGTGTCTTGGTCTTCTTTACTGTCTTCCCATCTTAGTTCCTCTCTAGGAATAGGTGGGACATAGATGTCGAAGAAGAAACTGTGCTACAGAGAAGGTGTGCTTTCATAGGTCAGAGAAGGTGGAAACTATGACAGAAATGGAGATTAGAACTTGGCTGTTTGGCCCCGAGGCTTTTCTCACTAGACTGTGCTGTAATATTTCAAGAGAGTGTGAGTAATGGGCAATTCATGTGGGCAGACTTGTGTTGTGCAAGGAGTAACATTTGAGAAGTGTAGGTTCTGGCTGGGCATGGCTTTACCTCCTGCTAATTTCTCTTAGCTAAAAGCAAAGCAATTTGTAGTTGAATCAGCCCTCAAATCTGAGACAACTATCTGTTGCTTTCTTTGTATAACTACTTCCTAGAATCACAAATGCAAGATTTAACATGCATTTCAAACTGGGTGAAATGACTCTTTTGGTTTCTGAAGAAGAAATGATACTAAGATCTCATTAGGAAGTGACACAGAAGACTGGGATAGGTGAGATCGACACCAATGGCAGAGTTAATTTTGGCTGCTAAGGAATCTGTAGTGAAAATGTCAGTAGCAAAGCCAAAGCCAAACGTTATTTATCCCCCTGCAGAGGCTGTGCAGATCAGTACAAACACCCAAATGCACATTCCCTGCATGGTCATCTGAAGCATGTATTGCTCATTGACAAGGCTTAGCAGATCTTAGCCATTTAATGAAATGTAATTTCTTTCTTTTTCTTTTATTTCAAAATATTGTAGGGCTACAAATGTTTTTGGTTACATGTATTGATTTTGTTATGCTTGAGTCAGGGTTACAAGTGTTCCCATCACCCAGATCCCAGACAGTGTTCATTGTACCCATTAAGTAGGTTTTCACCCATCCCCTACACCTCCCTTCCCCTTGCTTGATTTCCATTGAGTTTTACTTCCTGTTGTGCACATGTGTGCTCATCAGTCAGTTCCAGTTTAATAGCAAGTACATATGGTGTTTGTTTTTCCACTCTTTGGATACTTCACTTAGAATAAGTGTCTCCAGTTCCATTCAAATTGTTGGAAAAGGCCTTAGCTCATCCTTCTTCATGGCTGAGTAGTATTCCATTGTATACATATACCACATTTCATTGATCCACTCATGAAGTGATGGGCATGAAGGTCAATTCCACTTCTTTGCAATTGTGAATTGTGCTGCAATAAACATTCAAGTGCAGGTGTCTTTTTGATAAATGACTTCTTTTCCTTTGGGTATATGCCCAGTAGTGGGATTGCTGGATCAAATGGTAGGTCTACTTTTAGTTCTTTGAGGAATCTCCATACTGTTTTCCATAGAGATACTAATATACAGTCCCATCAACAGTGTATAGGTATTCCTTTTTCTCTACATCCATGCCAGCATCTATTGTTTTTGGACTTTTTAATAAAAGCCATTCTAACTGGGGTAAGGTAATATCTCATTGTGGTACTAATTTGCATTTCCATGATAATTAGTGATATTGAGCATTTTTTCATATGTTTATTGGCCATTTGTCTATCTTCTTTTGAAAAGCTTCTGTTCATGGCTTTTGCCCACTTTTAAACAGGATTGTTTGTTTTTTCCTTGCTGATTTGCTTGAGTTCTTTGTAGATTCTGGTTATTAGCCCTTTATCAGATGTATAGCTGCAAATATTTTCTCCCATTGTGTATGTTGTCTACTTGCTCTGTTGATTGTTTCCTTGGCTATGCAGAAGCTTTTTAATATAATCAAGTCCCATTTATTTATTTTTGTTGTTGCTGTGATTGCCTTTGGGGTCTTCTTGATAAATTCTTTGCCTAGACCAATACCTAGAAAGTTTTTCTAACATTTCTTCTAGAATTCTTATGGTCTCATGTCTTTCATTTAAGTCTTTTATCCATCTTGAATTATTTTTTGTAAGTCTTGAGACATATGGATCCTATTTCAATCTTCTACATGTGGCTATCCAATTTTCCCAGCACTATGTATTGAATAGGGCTTCTTTTCCCAAGGAGATAAAAGATCTCTACAAAGAGAACAATGAAACATTGAGGAAAGAAATCACAGATGACACAAACAAATGGAAAAACACATCATGCTCATGGATCAGTAGAATCAACATTGTTGAAATGTCCATACTACCCAAAGTGATTAATAGATTCAATGCAATCCCCATCAAAATACTAACATTATATTTCACAGATCTAGAAAAAATAATTGTACACTTTGTTTGGAAAAATAAAAGAGCCCAAATAGCCAAAGCAATCTTAAGCAACAAGAACAAATCTGAAGGCATCACATTACCAGACTTCAAACTATACTACAAGGTTATAGTGACCAAAACAGCATGGTAGTGGTACAAAAATAGAGACATAGACCAATGAAACAGAACAGAGAACCTAGATATAAAATCATCCACATACAGCCAACTTTTCTTTGACAAATGAAGTATAATTTTAATGGGTGAACTACTCTGCTGAAGAATGCCAAGACTGAAACCAGTCTCCTCTTAGCAACAGGGAAAGGGTGAAGGGGCTAGGAAAGGGTGAGGTCCACACAAAGAAGGGAACAACTGAAGGCTTGTGATGCAAAAATAATTATCATGCTTAACAGGGAGCATCACTCCATTTATTTACAGTCAGGGTAACTGAAAGCCCATGTTTGGTATATCCCAAGATTTTGCAGTATAGATCAATCTACCAAACACTTTCATATATAGCATGTCATCTAATCAGTCAGTATCCACTCTATACCTAATATATTCTCAATGGTCTAGTCAGACAGACTATATGAATACATATCATATTTAAATTGTTTTAAAAATGGGGATTAAAACTTTAATCATTTAAAAATGATATGAAATACTTTTTTCAGGACCCAAAATAAAATAAAACTAAAGAAAATAAAATATTCTAAGAGATTAAAATTGAATTGCAAAGCCTGACTGAATGATCATTAATCTCAATGAGTTTTATGCATTGTTAGAATCAGAACATCATTTTCAAAATAAATTTTATAAGGATAGCTAATATTTTAAAAGTGAAATGATTGAAGCAGTCCTGAAGAGACAGGACAGGGCCATAACTTTTCAGCATCTCCTCCTCTCCTTCCTCTTCACCTTCTTTTCTTATGTAACCTGTTACCCTCCTTGTATTTAGTTCACTCTCAAATGGACTTCTTATGAGTCTCTGCATGACTTACAGAGAAGTTTGGGAATCTGTTCTAGTTCAATCCTTTCATTTAACATATTGGTAAACTGAGGCACAAACCTTGTTTAAAATGACAGGACAAGTTAACAATAGAACCAAGAACAGAGCTCAGTTCTTTAACTCTCAGCCCCGAGAGATCATGCACCATGCCAGGTGACCTCTCCTGGAAGAATGCACCAAGATATAAGAAGCTTTGTTGCCAAACATTAGAATTCCTAAAGACCAATGAAATTGTCAGGTTTGCTTTGTACATGGATCGTCACTGATTTTGCTTTGTCAGATGTACACCTAGTTCTATGACTGTTCTTTACCGTATCTCTAATATTTCTCCTCTGAAGTTGATAGAGTCTTGATTGTTCTTTGATGTGTGGCTTAACTTTTTGTCCCTGTATCATCTGAATGTCCAGTGTGTCCATTTTGGATTGTAACACTTGGATGGTTGACAGAGTGTCCAGCAGTTTCTCTTTGTCCCACATATATTTGGAAGTCAGAGTATTTTGTGCATGATGATAATGACCCTAACTTGACATGCCATCCACTGGGTCTGATTAATGAGGACAAATGAACGGGGCTGTAAAATCCCACCATGTTTAGGATGTGGGATGAAGGGAAGAAAGGGATGGGAGGAAGCTATTGGCTTACAACTTTTACTCCCTCCTGGCTCATCTCATTGATGTCACAGCCTGGCAAATACCATGTCTGGCATCAGCATTGAACATATGATTTGCATACCTTTCATGTGTGCCCTCATGAAAAAATGTTTGAAATCCACTACACTGGAGGTTTTTTTTGCTATGAGCCATTGGGGTTTAGCTGGGAAATGAAGTATCCAAAGAACCTTATGGATTTGGGCAGTTTCTTTTATAGGAAACATAAAAGCAGTGTAAGTATATCTAGGTAGTAAATCCCAAAGTTTTATTTAGCCTCCTCCCTTTAAATCAATTCCCATATCCAGACAGGCATAATTTTCTGTTATTTTAGCTTTTATGTTCTCATAGTCTTTTTTCATACCCATTGCTAGTACTCTCATTCTTATCCAATGCAGTGAGTCTCCTAACTGGTCTCCACCTGTTTAATATTTTGAATCTAATCTGTCTTGCAAATTGCTACTTGAGTTATTGTCGTGATTTCAAATGGAATTCCTGGTATAAATGAATGAGAGAATATAATACAAAGAATGGCCTCTTAATAGAAATTATAAATTATTATAACTTAAGATTCTAAAGTAAAACACAGATTTAAAATGACTTTTATAGAACTGATATTTTCTCTGTTGTTTTAGTTCATGTGTAAATGTAACAGAAATTTTTACTGAAAATGATAACCCCAGAGCCTATGAAGAACAGGTGATGGTGAAGGAAGAACTCAATGATGCTTTGTCTTCTTTTTTTTTTTTTTTGACATTATCAATAATTTGTGGCCCTTCTAAAGTCTTGTTAGAAATTGAGTGTATGTCCCATGGACTCCACTGTACATGTGCTCCATTCTCTTCCCAAATGAGCCTGTTGGCTGGGTGAGAACTCTGCATGCCATAGGAAAGAAGCCTGTTTCCTTTCTCCATCATGCAGTGGTGCAGCATGTGAGCCTTGAACTTACAAATGAAGCTTCTGTGGGCGGGGATGCTGTAGGGGGAATACTCAGTGACTCATTTCTGATCAAGTCACAGAACTCAATATTCATCTCTGGTCTCAGGCCCTCTGCTCTCCTTACCTTAGTCTAAGAAATGGGGCCGTTCCATAGTTCTTAATGTTTACCTTTCTCTGGAGCAATGGGGTTCCTGCTAAATCCTTTCTTCTCAAATAAAACCTGTGTATACAAGACAGGGCAACCTTGCACATTGCCTTATGAACTGGGCAAGAAGGGAACAGGTAAGCAGACTCTGCAGCAAAATGCCTCAGCCATAGTGTGAGATGGTGGCAGAGGGGATGGCCTGAGGCTGGGTTTAGCTTCAATGCTAAGGGCAAGTGCCTGCCCTCCAAGCACGTACCGTAGACGTCTGCTCTTTCTGGTGTTTAGTGTCTCCCAGCCACAGGGAGAGTCATTTACTTTTTGGAGTATGGTTGGATTTTAATGAATGTGAAAATGTGGTAATTATTAATATGAAGAATCTTCAGTTCCAACTAGCAAAAGAGATATGAGATGTAAGTATTAAAATCAAATCTTTATGCCTAGCTTGAACTTTCCTGCCAGGGGCATGAGAACTTGAACATACACAAAACACCCACAGACAAAGGAGGCAAGAAGCCGAGAAGTCCAAGTAGAACTCTGAAAGCTGCTGATTCTACCCTCCAGCTGCCTTCTTTAGACAGAAAAATATGAGACATCACTTTTCTCCCAACATAGACCTTATTTATAGAGTACATCTGTTTTATATTTCTTTGTAATTTCCCACACCATCTAGCATAGAGTGTGTACAAATACTCCTTGACTTATGATGGGGTTACATCCCTGATAAACCCATCCTTAAGTCAAAAATGCATTTAACACATTGACTGCCATGTGAGTTGTATTTAACTCAGGCTAGTTTTGAGCCCGGGGCTCATGAAGCAAAACCCTACAGTTGGTTCATGAAAATCTTACTTGTTGATGTTCTTATTGTTACAATTAATATTGACAATTTAATTCTAAAAATGGGGATTGCATTGCATATAACTTATGCACAGAAAACAATAAAAAATAACAAATTAGAAGGGATCGTTTTGTTTTAATAAAGCACTGTGACCCCAGGGAAAAATTTTTTTTCTAGTGTGGCAGTCAATATGTTAATATACTTAACCTATAGAACATCATCGCTTAGTCTAGCCTACCTTAAATGTGCTTCGAACACTTACATTAGCCTACAGTTGGGCAAAATTATCCAACACAAAGCCTATTTTATAATAAAGTGTTGAATATCTTATGCAATTTATTAAATACTTTGCCAAAAGTGAAAAACAGAATGGTTATATGGGTCCTATTGTAAAGTCAAAAAATTGTAAGTTGACTCATCGTAAGATGGGGACCATCTGTATAATGGCACAAATAAGTAAATACTGATTATATTTGATTTTTGGGGGGTATGAGAAAAATAGGGGGCAGGAGTTAATATAATACATGTTATTTGGGCTAAAAGTATTTACTTGAACTTATCCTAAGAATTAGTTACTAAGGTAAAACTGAAGAAGTTACTCAACCTCAGAAAAACATTTTTAATAACATTTAGTTCCTAAAAGCTTTCTTTCAGTTAGAAAAAAAAAACAAATATAAAAAACATTAAGGGGACTTTTAGTTTATTTTTGTTAATTTTAAACTAATCATTCAATTTGAGAATCTATTGACTACCCATCACAAAATATTTTAAAAATCATATCGATACTTCTTCCAATTTCACTCTCCTTTCTCTTCCAGATTCGTATAAATTGTATTAATTTTAGGGTCAAAGTTTTGAACATTAATATTCTACTCTTTAACTATAATTCCTTATCCTGTTTTTTGTTTGTTTGTTTGTTTTTGTTTTGATGCATCATCTTCTTAGGCTGTAAATTGGGCTTAGAATAGTACAAACCTCCTGTGGAAATTTGTAAAGGTGAAAATGAGTTATTCCATGTAAATCACTTACAACAATACCTCGCACTGCTAGCCATTTTTACTTTCTCTGGTATGGATCACAAGTCTCATCCATAAGGGTGTGGCCAAGTGCTACAATGGAATCATTATCATAGCATTCTTACTCTTAAATTTTATATTTCTTGGACTTAAATATCTTTCCTTCCAAGTTAGAACTCATCCTTCTCTTTTTTTACAAAGTATGTTTGAACCTGCTATAATCCTTTAGAAAATTAACTAAGGTTCCAGGCCTTTGTGGGTGACCTGCATTGCTTAGTTTCACTGAGCCAATGTTGGTGACCTCCTGCTCTGTTGAACACGTATCTATAGCACACCATCCATTCTGTATTTTATAATTTTCTTTATCTTTATCAAAAGCCAGAGCTGGGCACTTTTGATAGACATGAGAAGTTCTGATTTACATTTTCATTTGTTCATTTATTCAACAAACTCTTACTAGGTACCTACTATGTAAAAAAAAAAAACCAAAAAACCACTCAACTTTTAAAACAATGTAGAAACTCTAATGAAGAATGAAATTTGGCCCCATTTGTCAAGGATCTTATTTAAAAAACAGGACAAGATAGTGTTGTAAACAACTCACTGGAATGCATGGCAGAATGGAATACTGTAGCTTTCTCAGGAAGATGGAAACTATAAGTGTTGATGAAAATAAAAGGAGCAATGTGGGAGATGATCACACCAGGAATTAGAGACAGATCCAGATTCAGGTGACAGGATCATCAGTCAGACACAGCACATTTCCCAGAGAATGAGTGTCTGTTCTGTGCCTAAACTCAGTGAAGACTTAAGATATACATCAAGTGAACAGAGCACAGATATGGGATGGCAAGGAGAAGGTCATTCTATGGAGCTCCAAGCAGGCAAAATATCTGCCCACATCAAGGAGATGTAGCAGTACTTTAAGAGAGTAGTCCACAAAACTGAGGTTGGTTTCAACTTTCTATGTCCTGAGTGAAACAGGACAATTCAGGGTGGGCCTCAAGACGAGGACCCAGGATAAAAGCTTGATGGTGGGATCCAAATAGAAGAGCAGTTGTTAAACTTGAAGGAGGAAATTTTAGCTAAAATTTAAATCCAAGTGCTTATAGAATCACTTATATTCCCATGAAGGCTCCAGAATGAGGAGCAGGACTAGCCAGCAGCTTGGGAGGAGTTGGCCTCCACTAGGAGGAGAAAGAGTGCTGGCGGGTTGGGGCCTGGGAGAGTCATAATGAGTCTCTTTGCTTATTTCCAGTTCCCTGTCTATTAGCTCCTATATTCACTGTCTGGCAGGTAGGTTGTACTTTTGGATTAAGTTCTTCTTTTGAACCTTATCTGAATTCTGTATGCTCAGGTTTCCAAATTGCTCTGGGTGACATCTGCTTGTCACCAGTAAAACCAAAAGGACAGCAGGGTGGATTGCCTTGCACAGGGCAGACAGGTAATTGCAGCTTTAATTTTGTTTTGTTTTTGGAAGGATCCAGGTGTCCAACCTCTTTATCTCACAAAAGAACCTTAATAAATGTGCGAGTGTTGGCAGACAAGATGGCCCAGTGGGCAGCCTGCCCATCAGATGTGTTAGACTTCTGCTATTGAAATAGTACTTCCCATGGAAGCATCACACATTAGGAATTCTCTGTCGGTCCAAGCACCCCAACCGCTTCCAAGCTAGGAGCACAATTAGAGACATGGAGACTTCTAAGCAGCCAAGAGATACATTTCACCCTGGAAATTCAGACCTCAACAGAGAGTACTCAGGCCGTGTGAACATAAATCATTTCCCTGAAAAGCCTTTCTTCTTGTGAAACCAAACTCTCCAGAGCTGGAATCGGCTGGTTTGTTGGTAGGTGTCTCTCTGACTTTAAAGAATAGACCACGTTAGAAACTGTGGACACATATAATAAAGCTGGGTTATCTGGAATCTGGCCTTAACTGTCTTCCCTTTCAAAGCCAAGCCGCTTTGCTGCACGCATGCACAAATTGGAGTCAGATGTGGCAAAAGCAGGGCTTCATCAAAAGTGGAATAGGCCGAGGCTTGGGTCTAGGCTTAAAAGTAGCCCGAGGAGACTGTCTGGGGAGGTTCCACAAGCATGTGAAAGTGCTACTGGGTCTGAGAAAGTCAGTGAGAGTCAGGGACATCTGGCAGTAGGCAAAGATCGAGGCCTTGGAAGGTAGACAGAGCCCAGAAAAAGATGCAGTAGGTCTACTTTCCACAGGGACTGGAGTTTGTGGGTAAAATTATCCCACTAGAAACACTAGGGACAGTAAAAGACAAGAGATACCAAAACAATCCTGGAACTCAGAGATGGGGGCTAGAGAAAGTTCCATTTACTAGAATTGTGGAATGAGATGGAAGGGGATTGAGCAGAAAGGAATAAAGCCCAGTGACCAGAACTAATGCAGTTAGAGACCTGAGGATTCCAATATAAGCATTCTTCCATCCTTTGGGTCCCAGGGCAATGTCATTTCAGCTGCCCTGTGAGTAACCAGGCATATGGCAGGTACTGTTTTTTATAGGCAAGAAAAAACTGCTAAACCCCCCCCCCCTTAAACTTACTATATGCAGCTCAATCCAATCATGGACTCTGGTAGAACAGGCTTGATTCTTGGATTCTGGTGAGGGTGTCTATTTCCGGGGCATTGGAAACAGATTGGCTCAGACCTACAGTCCTGTGATGTGGCAGGGTCATGGGTAGAGGCTTAGGAAGACTTCATTTTAGTGAAGAACTTTACTAAACTAAGAAGATTTGCCTCTTACCCTGCCTTCTAGAATAAGGAAACACAAGTTCCTTTGATAAGGGTAGAAATGGTTGGTGTGGACCCAGTCTGGAGGGACAGGTAGACCTAGCCCTGGACAAGTCAGAGCTGACACTAGATACAGCTGGTGAAGAAAAAGTTTCTAGAACTTGTGCTTAATTAGGGGCTTCCAGTGCAGCCTCAGTGAGAACAAGAGAGTAGGTATCCAAAGATGAAGGTGACTGAGAGACCAGCAAGGGCTCTAAGGCGACAGTATTTGCTGGTTTGGAAGACATGGTTAGGATTTAGAGGTTTGGAGAGAATTGGCACAGGATTTGAATACTCAGAAAGACTGGGAAAAACCTGGAGAAATGAGGGACAAAGCAAGGCTCGGGACCCATGTTTTTATGGAAGCAGATCTCTGAAGGCTCTCCTGCTTCCAGCACTATCTGCTTGTCAAGGATCTCATACACATTAGTGCCAATGCTAAGTATCTCCTCACATTGGTGCATATGTTTACCAAACATTCATCTGCTCAGCCCACTAGGATATAGCCTTCTTTGATAGTGGGGAATGGCGAACAGGTTATAATTATGGGTACAATTTAGTTTGGAAGTTGAAACTAGATTACAACTGGGATTCTATTGTCTTCTTCCAGCAAGCTGCCAGCATTCTCAGGCATCTGGCTCTGCTTCATTCAATTTGACTCGATTCCCTTCCATTCTATTCCCCTCCTTTCACTCTATCCCATTCCGTGTCATCCCATTCCAATTTAGTTTTTATCTGTGGCTAGAAACATGTTAGTGGAATAGTCCAGTGATAACTAGACAAACTATTGGCTCACAAGGAATTCCACAAAGTGTATTTCATAAAGGACTAATCTTGTGAATTGCCTCTCAGGAAAGAGCATTCCATTTTATTCTCTTATGGAGAATCATGTTATCATCTGGACATGTAGCAAAAGTTGGCAATAAATACATTGGTTTAATTTTGTTTAACGTAAGTTCCCCTAAGATTTTGGCCACAGAAAAGTTATATATTTATTAATATATTTACTTATTAATAGCCCACAGAATTATTTTGAGGGACCCAGTAGGATTGTTACATGTGGTGGCTGGTTGGGTAATGTGGGGCTGTCCCCCAAATTTAAGTGTCCAGATAAACTGAAAAAGGAAAGCACTTTCAGTATAAGCTGGGTACCACTGGAGTTTTATAGGTATTGTGCTGGGATCAGGCTTGATCATGTGCATAGGCTTTCATTCTAGGATTAACTCAAGGAATATCCTTAAGGTCTGGGTGAGAAAGTTTTGGAGGGAGAAGATGTATTATTATTATTTTTTTCTCTCTGTTGATTGGCTTTCAATTTGAAGGGTTACCAATTGGCTAGTGTAATGGTTCTCAACATTTTTTTCTTTTTTAATCAGAGAACATACGTCACAATACATTCTTGTGGGAACTCATGCCTGTGGTTATACCCAAAGGTTTATGCAAATCCCACCCAGGATCCTGGCTCCTACACTCTGGACAAAATCCTCAGTCACTGAATGTTCGAAGACACTGAAATAGGTCGACCTCAATCTTGCTGTGTCTAGATTGGGAACAGAAAGGCCAGTGGCTTTACAAAGGGTTGCTGATGTCTCTCATGGGAATTTGGTTATTTTGGTGCCCAGCATGTTGTCAAAATCAGCACTAAGAGGCCTTTCTGAGTCATAAGGTCCTTGTACCCCAAACAGTGGTTTCTTTCTTTTTCATTCTTTTTCAACTTTTTTAAAACAAATATGACTGGACTCAATATTCTAGATAAATGTATAGCAATGAAGAAATGAAGAAAGTGACAGGGGAAATCAAGGCAGCAATTGACAGACAGTTGGCTTGATAGAAGCGCAGCAGGTGGAGTCGCTGGCTGAGGGACGCACCAGTCAGAGTGAGAGCAGAGCTGGAGAACTGGAGGTCATTTTGCAGCCAGGAGTAGGGTCTAGCCGAAAGCCCGCCCTCATCAGAAAGACCTGGTGTCAAGTCACAAGGCACCAGCTGCGATGACTGAGTTTTAAGCTGGTTTAGAGTTCTCTGGCAGAGAGCTGAGTCTGATATCATGACCTCAGCGCCACTGGAAATAGAAAAGTGGTAGGTGCTTGGAGAACAAGTAACAGCCAAGCAATAGACTAATGATACTTGCTACAGAACTGGAGCCTCTTGTGTGCAAAAGCCTATAGCCAGAATTGGGCCCAGGCAGTTCTGGGAGGGTCTCAACTTTGAGGCAGATTCCTTGGCTGCAGCTGAGAAATTTGCAGGGAAGCAGAGGCAAGGTGTCATTGGTTTATACTAAACTAAGTGCTCAGTGGTTACCTTTGCAATTGATTAACATTAGCAATCAATATAATGACACAGTTAGAATTAAATAGGTGTGTTTGAAAACATCCTCAACAGCTATTCCTGATTCCATTGATATCATCATTTAAAAAAAATATTTCAGGATTCCCAGGAACAATTCAATAAAAGCAGGAGCAAATATCTAACAGTATTAGAATCATAGTGTTATGTGATGTTGTTTGCAATATTTTTCATATTTCTAAATACACTACAGCATTATGTTCATTACTCCATTTCTATCTCACTAAATTTTTCAAAATTTCAATTATTTCCTAATTACAGAAAAAACTAAAAAAATTCCTACTCAGTCTTTTCTTTCTTTTAACACAATAAACAAATGCACTCATGTTTTCATCCTTTTTCCACTTTGCTTTCCTCCCTCCCTGCTTGCCTTATCTTTTTCTTTTTTTTTAAATATTTATTCTTCTGCAAAGGGCCTTGTTTTATTTAGCCTATTTGGCATTTCTGCGTTACAAGATCCTTGTACTCTAAACAGTGATTACTTTCTTTTTAATTATTTTCTTTTTTTAAAAAAAAAATAAAGTTGTGTAAAATTTTCTTTCCTTTCCCCTGAGGTAGGTGGAGTGGGAAGTATTTCTATTTTAGAGATCAAGAATCTGATGGGAAGAGGCAAGCAAAGATGTATTGAAAGGCATGTGAGTGGTTTCTGTGGGATGCAAGATTGTCATACAGTTAAATGATCCTCTTCTCATAGTTCTCTGCAGTACTTGGAAGTTAGGATGTATGGATGATTTTCCGTGTATAGTTTTCAAAATCTCAGAAATCACAGGGGCAGCTCCACACTCAGAGTTTCTCTGTTGTTGAGTGAAATTTGGGCAACTGGAATTTTCTTTTGTGTGCTTGAAGATGAGAACTTCTCCCTACACACCCCCTAAACATATCCCATTGACTTGGCTTCATTCATTGCAGCCGGCAACACATTGTCAAATGCACCTTCTTAAGAGCACAGCACCAGCTTGACTACACAAATAAGAATGATCCCAGGAGATAGAGTTTCAAATCAGCCTTGTGGGAAGCAGATGTTAACTGTCACCTGCCAAAGAAACAGGAGAATCCTCACACCCTTTGATATATTTGGAGGTGACAAAAAATGACACTTTAAGCCCGTAGCTCTTCTAGGAAATAGATCTGAATGCTAGCATGAGATAGAGGCCATCAGATGGAGATTATGAGGGCCACTGTCACCCCTTATATAGTAGTGTAATGAGCCTTGTTACACAGTCTAGTAAACATATCAACACTGTTTGAATTCTGACTGTATCATTTTATTCCACACTTTGGAGACAAAGAAGGTAGGTCAGAACCTGGTTAGTGCCTGCAGTTACTTCAGTGGTGTGTACACACCATGTGTACTTTTTTGTTGGGTACTTTGTTCATTCCGTGAGAGAGACAGTATCAGGTTTTCATTCATCACACATGGGCGTTTTCATTGGGCTGGGTTTGCAGTTCTTGTATTTGATTCTCAGGACAGCAGGGAAGCTGTACTGTTCTTGCCTGTGCATCACCTATATTTTTTTATGTGAGGAACACACTAGAAAACTAATCTCCTCAATGCCAAAGATGAGGGGATTGTGAGAAAGTCTAGAAACTGTCCTCTCAGGAAAGAGTAGGAGTCCTGCGGGATTTTGCTGTGTCCTAGCCTGAAGTAAGTCAACTATCAATGTGGAACATTGCAGTGCTTGGGACAGGGATGATCCTCAGAGGTTAAGTGGCTATCTCAGTTTGGGTTTCCCAAATGTAGACCTTGTGGCAAGAATTCGAGTCCAAATATTTACCTCAGAGGTGATTTGAGGAAGGATGGATGTTGGAAAGTGAGAAAGGAAAGCCAGTAAAGGGAGTGGTCATGAGTGGGTTACAATTCTGGGCAATGAAGTTCATTCCTGCTGAGGACCCTCTGAATTGCTCAACCAAATGGCATAGAAGCTGAGATATTTAACTCTCAACTTACCCCTTATTGCATGCTCAGGGAGAAAGATGCACATACTGTTGCGTATTTGAGAACTGAGGAAGCTTCAGGTGCCCTCCGGCGTGGGCCGAAGGCATCTGCTATGACTGGGATGTCCTCAGGGCTTAGAATCTGATCCTGATGTGCCTCTGTTATTGCTGGGCAGACTGGTTAGCTCAGTGCAGAGTTGGTGGTAGAATATCCACCTTGCCCAAATATTTGTCTACTGCTGATAATCCCCATTATTAGTAAATGATTTTGGCACTGGATAATTTTGCATGTATTTTTTTTTTAAAACCTTGAACTTCTTTAACATTTTAAAATTAGCTTGCATGTTTGGAAGGATATAGTGTGTGTTGTGTGTGAATGTGTGTGTTTGTGTACTTAGTATGCATAAACCTTTGTTATTGAAGGAGAATCAGCTGGACATGTCAATGCATGGATGATATGAAACAGCATGCTTATAGTGCACATGTGAACTTCCTTAAGGGGAAATGCCAAATGTCTTGATTAGAAAATGGCTTCAGTACATGTGATATGTGTAGTATGAAATATTCTCTGGAAATGAATCTGTGGTCAGAATAGCTGCTGAATGGAAACCATGTGCTTATCTTGGGCCTTTTAAAAAGCGCTCTTTCTTACTGAGTGGTCTGCGTGTTAAAATTAGGAACAGAAAGGTTGACCACACCAAAGGCCTCCCTGTATTGTGCACATTTGAGGCCCTTGGTAGCAGTCATGAGGAGTGAAAGGCACCGTGGACTACAGTGGCAGGATGTCCTTTCTTCCCCACGTGGCCTGAGGAAAGGGCAAATGACCCAGCAGAGCACAAGCTTGAGAAGGACAAGTGAGCATCATGCTGAAAGTAACAGCCCCACGTTCAGGGTGAGTATCTTAGAAAGCCATTTGTATCAAAACTGGGCAGAGTTTTAAAAAATATGGGTAAAATATCAGAATAAATCAGCTATCTAATCCACTTTTTCAAATGACCCATAGACAAAATACGAACTCATCATTTTTCACTACTTATCATCAACATTCTCCTGGTTTGGCAGGGTGACAGCCTAAAGATCTTTAAACTGTGTTGGTATAAAAGCAACACATAGTTTTCTTGCCACTTGGATGCATTTTCAGTGATCTTGGGGGAGGTTGAACTTGAAGAAATATTTTCAACAGCCACTGTTGTCTGAATATATTAAAATGTGTATGGTATCATTGTCATTTTAAGCTTTTCTATTTATCTGTGTCTCTGTTTCTCTTCATATATATAAAATAAAGATATGTACATAAAATAGATATTTAAAATATGTGTACATACTGTATCAGTCAAGAGCCAGTTAAGAAAGCAGAAACCATGCCAGTTATTTTTGCAGAGAAAATTTAATATATGGAATGCATTAAGCAAATATTGGAAGACTGGAATTTGTTACAGAAATAACAGGTATTACAAGCAGTTATTATCTCTTAGGCTGTGGGAACAAAGAGAAGGACTTGGGGTTATGAGAATCTTAGAGGAGCGGCCCTGCAGAGCTGGATTTGAGGGGCTGCAGTGGGTCTAGTTCTTGGAGCATGGGGCAAAAGTAAATACATAAAACCACAGAATTGGAGGCTGGGATCAAAAGCCACTACCAGGTGAAGTAGCAGAGTTAGTGGGATGTTCACAGGAACAGCTCACCAACAGGAAGAGGAAAGACTTCTCCCTCTTCCCATCTTGCGGTCTCCCTCTAGCGCTCCTTACTGGTCCAGCCCAGCAGAGAGTAGGTGGCAACACAGAAATACCGTCTGCAGAGTCCCAGACCCAACATCCAAACCAGTGTTTAGAAGGTGGGCTTGGAGATGAACACGATGGCTTAATGGCCACCCTGTATACATATTGGATGGAATTGTGTGAAATTGCCAATGCTCAACTAAAATATTTTTTAATCTGCCAAAATAGGCAATTTCATATGGCTCAAACAAGCATAAGCAAATACATATTGCATTGTATGTAATCGAAATATATTTCATGTGTTCATAAACTTTCACACCTTATAAATGTGTATATACATACACATATAATCAAACATATGTAAGGTGGAAGGAGACCTTTCCACACTTGATTATGTCAAAGGAAGCTGGTGCCATTTCCCAAATGAGATAGAATGTATCTATGAATCTAATCTCAACCTATCAATAAAGCCCAGTCATCCTGGGACCCTCTGATAATTACACTGACATTTTTTCACATGGTGCCTTTTTTGCTTTTATTTACTTCTATTGACTGTTTTCTCATCATGGACATGTCATTGATTCATTGTACCATTGCCTTGACCATGAGCTGATGTCTTCTAAGATCCACAGTAACGTGTTTCAGAAGCAAGGACTTGACTTACAGACTCCTCCAATATCTAGATTAGAAGAGGAAACACAGACTTTTTGAGGAGTTCTCGAGGATTTGAACCCCCTTACAATTGCTTCTGCTATGGGGCTGTCACAGTGGTTTAATGTAGAGCTGCTGTCTCTTAGACAGCTATTTCTCTGTGTTCGGGTACCTGTGTGCGTCTTTGGGCTGGGCTCTCCTAGTCTAAAAGGAAAAATATATGTTTGCATTTTCTTTATGGGAGTGATTCAGAGGCTGTTGTGTGAGTCATCAGCAAAGGCACATGCTGTGCTCATAACAGACCATGGGAAGACTCCTTGGGCTCTCGTCAAATGGCTATTGTGCTTTTCCTGAGGGCCGTCATGAAAATTCCTATTTTGTTTATTTATTTCCCAGCACTATTTAAATAGAGTATAAGAGAAGGAAGAGTGAGGCCCAGCAAAATGGGACAAAGAATGGGGCTGTGAACCTGAAAGATCTCTGAAGTAGTTGTGTGTAGCTACAACGTGCAACTCATTTCAGGGAATCCCGCAGACAGCCTTCCCAGAGTGGGCATTTCCTCTTGAGCAACCCACAGTCCTTTCCTGGCCCGTGGGGCCCGCAGTCCCCTCTCTCCCTGACAAACCAATGCCACAATTTCAAAGAGATTCAACTGGCGCCCCAGCCATGCCTTCTAATTCTGCCTCTTTCACAATCGCAGGGAGTAGAGGAAACTGACAAATGAGCTATTTTTGAACCAGAAGTTGGCCCAACTGTCAGGCATAATAGCAGCCGGGTAACTTTTGTGGGATAGCTCGCTCATGAAAGATGACTTTATAATTGCCTTCCAGATCCCAAGGATAAGAGCCTATGTTGAAATCGGCATAACCCTCTTCGGCTTTCAAAATCCAACCTCCAGAGGCCCAAGAGATGTCTTGGCAGCGCTAGCACTTGGCTGATCATACGATGATCATCTCCCCTGTTTACGCAAATGTGTTCTGGGCATTTTGTTTACTCCTCGCATTGTCTGTTTGTGCTCTCTAACAGATCAAATGGCACCGATTAATACATCGTGGCCTCTTTCCAGAGGGACTCATTATTGCCTTTACTGCTCATAAAATCCTTTTGTGTTTAATCCTCTCAGCACTTTCCTTTTTTTCATGCCATCTGTCAGTGGGCTTTTGTGCCCTGTGGGTCAGTATATCAACACTTCACTCTTCCTTTCCTGAAGACAGCTCCTGTTTCTGAAGTCCTTTCACTGGGGAAGGCAGTTGGAACAACTTTCACAGGACAAGTAGGAGAACTGGAAGAATAAAATAAATAAATAAAACACCGCATTTGCCTCAGCACGGTTGAATTATAGCCTGATAAGGCTCTTGCCGAGGCAGGGTTCTCCTCTGGACCTTAGTTTCATGGTCTTATCTTGGGAGTACTGGCTCTCTGCCCTCTGTGGTAGAAAGCAAAGATGAATTGTGGAAACCCATTCTTTGCTGGGAAGATGGAATGTTCTAAATAAGATGATGGTTTGCTCTCACATTCACTTCTTCTGTTAAACATGTAGGTATTTGTAGGAAATTTCTAATCCTGGAGCAAGGGGCCACAGGAAAAAAAATTGTTTCTCAGCTTTTCTTGATAATTCCCAAACCCTTTCACTCTCCCCACTCAATTATTTAATAAGTTACTTGCATATTCTCAGAGAGTTTCCAAAGGGGAGTCTGGGGTAAAGTTAACATTGACTCCAGCCAGTGGGCAGTTAGGGAGGTGACTTACGTGACCTTGATCTGATGACCAGGTGAGCATGTTCCTCTTTGCGCACTGCAGCATTCGTTAGCTTAGTGTGAGAAACAATGAGACAAGGTTATGTGTCTTGCATTTTTCAAATTTTCATCTTAGTTTTTGAACTGCTAAAATCAATGAAACTGGGACGAAGACATAGCAGTTCAGCACTAGCGTAATGTGGTGACCAGTTATGGAGTCTCAAAGTACAATCTTTGGGTCTCTTGCATCAGAATTACATGAATGTTTCACAGAAATGCAATTTCCAGGGCCCACTGTAGACCTGTTGATTCAAAATATAGGGTCTATATGTTTAATAAGTGCTTCTAGTTATTCTAATGCACATCAAAGTTTGAAAGTTACTTTTATAAAGGGCCAATTGGTAACTCTAAGATAAAGTATTTCTTTTTACCTTGATTAGAAGAACATATTGTTTAACTATGCCAGGAAGGATATCCTTGCTTATCTATGAACATAGATAAGGGGAAGAATATAATGAAAAGATTTAGTTTTAAGAAACTTTTCTCCTCCAATCTAATTTGAATAGAACAATTGGCTGTATTCTCATTTCATATGCTGTTTACTTTTATCTCCATGCAGTTCTGCTCATTTAATATTTTAAACACAGCAACAACTCTTAAGAGTAAAAATAATGATTTCCTCTGTATTATCCAGGGCTGGGTGAATGGGGGTATTAAAGTAAATTGAGCATTAACCAGCAAATTCTTTTTGTTTGAGCACAAGCTGTTAAGCGTGTCTTCAAAGCATTAATCTAGAAAGCTTTAGTAAAGAACTTATGATGTCGCCAGGTCACCTTTTGGAGAACATATTCTCATGTAACCCTAGGACTTGAGTTGTAGCTAAAGAAAATGTCTGTGTAACCTCTGGAGCAGATTTTTTTCTCCCTGTTTAGATGAAAGTACAGCATGAAAAACAATTTGATAAAGACTTAGTACTAAAGAGTCCAATAAATTGAGGCTTAACCATATATGGTTCTGAACCAAAAGCTAAACATTCATTGTCTGGACAAAGGAGACAGCGGCTTTTATCACAGGCATATTATTCTGCCACCAAAACTGTCCTTTGCATCTGTTGGCACAACGCTACAGAAAGTAAAACAGACTCCCAGAACAGAGTTGTTTCCATCCCCTCCCACATAGTATTCCCTTTGGAGCAAGCAATTTGTCTGTGCTCAACTTTTCCCCTTTGAGTCTCTGAATCAGACAGACTTTCCCCAAACCCCTAGAGCTATTAGTCCTGTTAATCTTTGCCTTTTACAAATGAATCTTTTGTGCTGCTTGTTACTGGGTTTGGACTGCTGTCTTTCCTTCCCTTTCATTCTTTTTTTATTTTTGTTTCCAAATGAACAATAAGAGCAAACAGCTCAGGATAAGGGCAGCAGGGTGAGGAACGATGACCTCTTGATTGGTCAAGCTTGATGACACAGTTTATGGGTTTGGAGTATTCTGTTGTCAAGGGACGCAGGGCAGGGTTACCTCGTAAGGAAATAATGTGGTCTTGTGAAAAAGAGCTAAGGATGAGGGAAACTGCAAGGTTTCTGCTGCTGAACAATGACAAAGTTCACTGGTGTTCTCAGGTGCAAGGGAGAGAATAGGGCCTCATTGTAAGGCGGCATCAGCACCTGCCTTTGTTTCTGTTTCCCTTGCTGCAGCATTAACACTATCTTGTCAATCTGAAGTCAGGTTGGCATGGAACATAACCACTGATGGATATTTAGCCAGTCAATGCATCAAAATGGTTTGTCCTTGTTGATACGTGTCTTTGTACACTCCTCTACTAGATATATAAGTAACTGAAACCTTTACCAGATACAGAGTCTCACAAGGAAGCTTAACCCTTCATTAACTAGTTATTAATATATCTATTTGTTTTAATATCATGGTGTGTTGAAACCTAAAGGCTTCACAAACTAAACTTGACAAGCCACGAACACTGGTCTTTTAAATATTGGGTTTTTTCCAAATTCCAGGTGAAATTTTCTTTTCTAATTTTTTTTTTAAATTGAGGTATAATATGCACAGTGCATCTATTTATAGTTTATAGCATGATGAGTTTTTATAATATATGCACCCATGCAACCACCATTCAGATTAAGATGTAGAACATTTCTAGTAGTCTCAAAGCCTCCCTTCTGCCCCTTGCTAATCAATACCCACCCCAACCCCAAGAAACATTATTCTAACTTTATTTCCATAAATTTTTCCTATTCTTGAACTTCATATACATGGTATAATACAGAATTTATTCCTTTGTGTCTGGATTCTTTCATTCAAAATTATGTCTATGAGATTCATCTATATTGTTCCATTCTTTTTTACAATTATATATTTCATTGTGTAAATATACCACAATTTATCCATCCTATGGTTGATGGGCATCAGATTATTTCCAGTTTACAGCTCCAATGAGAATTCTTATAGAAGTATTTTGTGTCTATATACCATCATTTCTGTTAGATATGCCCAAGAGTTTTAGAAGTGCTGAGTTGTATGGTGGGCAGATATATGAAACTTTAGGAGATACTGCTTAACAATTCCATATTCTTTTAAAAGGTTGTTAATGTAAAGTTAATCTAGACATAAGGAATGAGATTTATAATAAAACATTTAGACTACCCACGATATTAGGCTAGAAGAAAACACCAATCTAGGTTGATATTTATTTCCAAGCAATCTTAAGAAGCATGATTAGCAAAATTAGAAGCTGGCTAAATGTTATTTTTCATAAATGGTTGTCCATCTAACTCAAAGACGATAACTAGAAAGGAGATAAAGGTTATTTATGAGTCAGAATCAGCTGCACATTTTCCAACTTAGATATCTCCACCAATTTTAACCTGTGGGCACAGGCATGTAAAACTCACAAACCCTGCCTCCACATAAGAAGAATACAAACTTACTATTGGAACACCTTACAAAAAGAAAGGAGAAAGAGGCTGTTCTGTTGTTTTGAGCTGCAATTTCACATTCATTGTCCCAAGGAATAAGTCTTAACTTCTCTTGTAAATGAATCCTTCAAATTCATCAGAGTGAGCTGTTAAAAATCCATGAAGTCAATGGAGCAATCTCTATTGACTTATGTGAAAGCCTTCACTGTATATTTTTCTTTATATTAGTTGGGAAATACACAAAGAGTGAGGATGGATCCTGCTTTAAGGAGTTGTGTGTTTAGCCTGGAAGAGGAAGAAACTAATGAAACTGTTACAAGAGTTAGGCCTAACTGTACAGTGCTGATGACAAGAACGACAGGTATGCAGGAAATGTGTGATCGGTGTGGGCTAGAGGCGTCAAGGCTTGTGGAAGAGATTAGGGTTAAGGCTAATATTGAAGGATACAAGGAAATCTAGGCAAGGAGAGAGAAAGAAAATCTAATTAGAAGAGGCTTGTGGAGAAACAAGGTAGAATAACCTTTGAGTAAAAGTGTAGGAGAGGAAATTTGGGAACCTATCAAAGAAAGGATCATTTTCCCACAAAATCAACCAGCTGTGAATGCAAATCTTTCAAAGGTAAAGTTCAGGTTGTTCTTTTTAAAGTGGTGCAGCTTTAGAATAGTAAGAATATTGCAGTGATTCACAAGTTTTGTTATTGTGCATAATCCTGGAAAGGCATATTCCCAGGCCACACTCCAAGACAATATAGTATCAGCCAACTGTTGCTATATAACAAACAAGCAAAAAATTCAGTGATGTACAACAATCAGCATTTAATTACACACTCAAGGTTGTGCAGGTTTGGCTTAAGTGTGCTTCATGTGCGTTCATTCTGGAACCCAGACCAAAGAGGCAGCAGCCACCAGGGGCATATTCTTCTCACGGAAGAGGATGGAATCTTCCATAGGGTATTCCTCTAAAGGCACATGCTGTAAGTTTTACCCACATTCCATTGGTCAAACAAATCACCCAGCCAAGCCTGACATTAATGACATAGGAAAATAAACTCTGTCTTTAGTGTGAAGAATTACCAAGTCACATGGGACGAAGTATGAATGCAGAGAGGGCTGAAATACTGGGAACAAAAATTCAAAGGACCACGTTTGCTAAACCTTTAACACATTATCACACAACCTCAGGAATATCCTATGAAATTGGCCCTATGATTACTCTAAGTTTTAGATAATGCAATGATAGCTTAGAAAGGCCAGGAGACTTATCCAAAGTGTTCCCGTTAGTAAATGGTCAAGATAAAGCTCCAAATGTGTTTAAAGTTTAATATGACCCCATGGCATGAAATATTTACCTACATCCCTAGAAGAGGCTCTGCATAGTGTTACAATGCATGTTACCTGAGCTGTACCTTTAAGATCCCCTTGACCTTCCTGTACTTGAAATCTCCATTCTTCAAGGTGACTGTTCCCAACCTCTCTTGTCTAAATTCCCACATATATACACAAGACAAAACCCCTACAGCACTTGCTTTTCCATCTCAGAAAGAACTTTGGTCAAACCTGGATTTCTTCTACCCCTTTCCTTCTGCATTGTGGACATCAACTAACCCCAGAAACTCATATTGTAACACATTTAAAATAATTGAAAATAGCAAGAGTAACTGAGCATTGCCTTATGAATTACTAGGTTAATCATTAAGAAGTTGCATGTTTTGTTGCCCCATTTTGCTTCTTACCAAAAATACCCAATCTTCATTTTGCCAACTTTTATAGAATCATGAAAAAAAAGTTGGACTCACTCCGTGTGCTAAGTGCTGATAGCTTGGCTCTCACTTCACTCATTTCAGACGCCTACTTCATGTCGTTTCTTCTCCTCTGCCTTTGTCTCCTGCTTTATCCTTCACTTCTGCTTCTAGGGAGAATCAACTCTACAGCCTGAATCCCTGTATCTTAAATTTCCTCAAATATTAAAACATCCTTGGGGCAGCCATCAGGGCCAAACCAAGATATTTCACCACCCACTCCTCATCTACATATTTCCAATTCCAGGGCCCCTAACTCACTGAATCAGGATGAGTTGGGATGTCTCAGAAGGCATGGTTGTCTTTGTTTGCCCAGTATCTTATGGTGATGCTTAACATTGTTCATTGATGTAGATTGGTTGGGCCTCAGAGTTCAAGAGAATAGTGATTATGGACTAGTTTAGAAACTGCCTGATGATATTTCCTGACACATGGCTCATTGAGGAGGGCATCTCAGCAGATAATGCTCAGCAGTGCCTTGCCCTTTGGATTAATGGGTCAACCTAGAAAGTAGCACTTTAGAGTGTTTGAAGGACCACTTGGCCTTTCTCTGCCCTTGGTGAGGTGCTCCTGGATATGGGCAGAGGTACCTGATTTTCTCAAGGACCTGTTGTTCTTTTCCATACTCTGCCTTCTACTCCCATCCATATTACCCATTTCAGTTTTGGTGGTTGACCTTAACAGTTGTCTATGACCTTACATTTGTGAATCATGAAATAATGGAACATTTTTTCCACTAACCATTCTGGAATAGTAACACTGGAAAATGCAAAGCTAATAAAATGTTTTAGGATGTAACCAGAGGCAAGGATGGATAGGGGATATGATATAAGATTTGATCTAGAATCTAGTCTTTGTTTACAAATTGTCATTTTGTAACATTCACAAATTTATTCATTTTAATACAAAAGACTTTTACTTAAAATAAGGTCTCATTTAGTAACAGTTCATTGACATAAATATATATTGTTACTAGACACTTTCTCTAACTTCATAAATGTAATACACCTTTGTCCAATACTTAGGTTTCTCAGTTGATATTTCCTTTTTATTCTAATGAAGCAGCAATATATCTATAGCTACAACCATTGCTACGTCTGTGTCTATATTTGAATTAGATTACTTTTATTTTAAAATGAAAATATGTACTCATCTATTATCCCTTTAATACAAACTTCTCTTCCTTGAATAATTTATTTTTTTTTAGGTAAGTTGATTAGTTTATCTTGGAGAATTCTTTAGGTTTGGCTTTTAAAAGTACTTAAATGTTGTTCCAAGTTATTGCAGATGGCAAGGACACCTAAACAGTTTCCCCAAAGCCAGAAATTATGGGAATGATAGCTTTTCATTTGTTTCAAAACAAAAATATGTAGCTTTTCACTAAATCGAGCTTACAAAAATGTGACTTCTCAAAGTTCTGAGGTACATTTGAGAATCACAATCTTCTCACCACTCAGGCTTCTAAAATAAGTTCTGCACTTCTTTTTGGACCAGCCTACCCTGCCTCAGCTATGACTAGGTAGGAAGACAGGCCAGGGGTGGGAGAAGAAAAAAAAAGGAAAATGCTGGCACCATCAGCTCTTGTTTCAGCTTCCGACATAGTCTTTACTTCTTATCAAGCTTTCACGATGGTGGCTGAAGTCTATCTATGGGACTTGGGATAATCACATACTCCCCACTGCTCTCTACCCCTTTCTGGATTAGGAAGAGTTCCAGTGCAAATATCAGAAAGAGCTTCCCTGCTTTGCAGTGAAATATGAAGGTAGCTCTGAAAATCTCAGGCTCCAAATACCATCCCCCACCTTTTCAGAAGACTTTGCTGGTTTTTTCATCCTTCAGGAATCTTCTACTCTATTCTTATTTAGTCAATTAAAGAAAAGATTACCAAACTTTTTTAGTCATCAGAAAATTGGAAGTTAAAAGTTAGAATGGCCAAAATATGAAGAAGCGACAACATCAAATGCTGCCAGTGATATGAAGCAACTGGAACTCTCCTGCACTGCGGATACAAGGGCTGTTTCCCTAGTTGCTTCCTCATTTGCATGTGTGTATGTATCTACTTTTTAATTCAACTTGATTCAGAATAAAACAACTTTATTTTTTTCTTATTTATTTATTACATCCCTTCCTACCCAATTTTGATTATATTATGAATTTGGTAAGTAAAGAACAAAATGTACACAGTGCAAAATAATAAAAGTAGATCCCATTGCTGTTTGATGTGGGAGAAGGAAAAATGGCTTCCCTCAAACCTCCTAGGTTCTTTGGCAGAACTATGAATTAAATTGACATAACACAGATGAACAGGAGAAAAACTATTTTAATTACACGTGTACTCACATATGAATGGAAGTCCCACAAAAATATGGGACTCAAAGAGGCGCCAGGTGATTGAAGCTTAGATAGCATCCTCACTATATCCTCAGCTACAGAAAGGAATTGGGACTTAGGGCTTCTGGGGGGGGGGGTGGAGACAAATTATGGGAGGGGGAGGGGAAGAAATGTATGAGGAATAAAGACTGTCTTGTTTTGCAGATAAGTGAAAATAGCTCAAGGGATAAGGTTGTCTCCCAGCAAGCAGCTGTCTTCCTGATACAGATACCTATACTAAAAAAAATTTCCTTATAGATGTAAATTTCTTTTACAAAAGAATAACTTTTCAAAACTATTCCTGTGTCTTTAGTTTCTCAAAATAACCAGCTTGAAATAATCAATATACCAAAGAGGTATATTATGGGGTGGTCTCCTGCAGTCATATTTTGGGGTGGCATGTCCTGAGCCCCAGCACTAGAGTATTTTGGATTGGTGAAGCTTCTATCTTTGAGCAAAAGCAAGAGAAAATTTTATTGTAGATTTGGTATTGTACCTCTTTGTCTGTCAAAGCAACTTTGTCAGTGTTGTGTTCCCCAAGCTGTTTCCAGGTGTACTATTTTAGGAACTCAGGAGTAATACTTCAGCTTTTTCTTCTCATTTGTCAGGAGACATGATCTTTAGATCTACCGTGAGGGCTGTGGCGGATCATGCAAGGATGTGGAAGATTTCTTTGGTCTTTTCAGCTGAGTACTATGGACAAAGGTGGGCATTGTCTATACAAGTTTTCTCATGACAAGAACAGGGCTCCTGAGTATGCTGAAACAGAAAAAAATCTCTGTGGTCATCATTAGTGTTATTGAAAAATGCTTCCTGTTTTCCTTCTAGGTCTTGATGTCAGTTATAGTCACCTGATTTGCTTTAGCCAAGTACATAAGAAGCGATTGCAAGTTACCCATGGGAGAAAATTTTAAGAATCAGTGTGAAATTCACCATTCTCTCCTTTTCTATTTGCCATGGTGACCGGCAATATTCCAAATAGAGGCTCTTTTGTCAGCCTGGTTCCCAGCATGAAGACAGTGCTGAACTCAGCCCCCAGCTGACCCATGATGGGCATGTAGCATGAGCAATAAATTAAACATTTGATGTTTTAGGTCACTGAGTTTTCTTTGTTTTTGTTACTGCAGCATAACCTAGCTCATCCTGAACTTTACAGATGGGTCCAATAATTGATGCCTGGAAGACCAATTTTGTTAACATGTCCTAAACAACAGGGTTTCATACATCAGAGAGCACAAACATTCCCAGAGGATAAATGCGACTGGAAAGATACCTGATGATTCAGAATCTTGGGGCACAGAGGAAAAACATCTCTCCTTGGCCTGCCATTCTTTGCCAAACTCCTGAGCACAAGTGAATCATGGTTCAGTGACTCACTGTGTGAACAGGGTCACAGAGAATCTTAAACCCTTGCGCTTTTGTATCGAGAGTCCAACAGTCTTTTAGGTTGCCCATGGCTAAGGGCTTTGAGGATTTAGTGGAGTTTTCTGGGTAAATCACAGTTTATTCTAATTTAGGTTTCAGCCCATGTAGGTGTTTCCTACTGTTGTTCATGATAAGGAATGGAACTGACTCACTGTAAAGTTGTTTAGTAATAGAGCTGGATGCTCTTATTATATATACTTGTATCCATGATCAGTTTTTCTAGGTCTTCTATTCTTATTTGTTATTTTTAAGATTATGAATCTAAACCCTAGAGAAATTAAGTGACCAGCTCACAGCTACACAGCAAATATGTGGCAGAGTCTGGTCTGGAATCCAAGCCCCATGTAACCATTAAAGGACTCTTGACACACACTGCTTTGCATTTTCTGGAATCAGAACAGAAAGAGAGGGTGGGTCATTCTAAAGTGTTGATTCTTACAACACTTCCTGCAGGTAATCCCTAAATGGGCCATGCATATGGTTGGGTCACCTAACTAAGAGAGAAAAGCTAAAAAGTTGGACAGTTGGGGAGAGAAGAAGATAGATTAGAGAGAGAACGCCATTTACCCACAAGTGACTTCAGTTTCTACTATAGACCCACATTAATAGTGAAACCCAAGATCTGCTGCCCTAGTCTCCGCCACTGCTGGTTATCACTGGGGAAACCATGCTGGGATGGAGAACAAGATGAGGTCAGGAACCTCCCGACAAATGATAAGCACAAGGTCAGCTCTCAGGTCTCAAGAGAACTGCTGTAAATGATGAATGGCTCACAGCCACTGCCTTGGATGAAAAGAAAGTTGGCTGGCTTCCCCTCTGCCTATTAGTGAGCTGGGTGCCAGGAGCTGCCTGAAAATTGGAGGGTGCAGTGAGTATAGAGGAGGGTTGCCGAGACCATTCCTAAGGGGAGTGGCAATGGGTAACCCACTGCCTCTTGGGTCTCTTTGTTTCCACCCCTTCCAAATGTTTGGCCTCTCACCAGAAATCTAGTTTCTTTTTTCCCCTGTGTTTGCTCAGAGGGTAAAATGACAAAGGTTGGAGGTCACCAAAAGTAGAATGGATGAAATGGTATGGTGCACATGGTCATATATCTTATCCAAACAGTTCCTGCATGAAAAATTATAAGATTTTCTGACTTGAGCAGATTCCAATTGTGTATGTGTAGGTGTCTAATTTTTAAATTCATCTTGATTCAAAAAATAAAAAAATAATTCCAATGATTGTTTTGTCTTATTTATTTTATTTGTGTAACTTTGCTTCCCACCCAATTTCAATTCATGTATGGTTTAGTAAGTAAAAGCCAAAATGTACACTCCCTGCTAAATGATGAAAGTGGACCCAGTGAATGATTGGTATATAGCTTATATGTCTCTATTATCGGATTACTTTTACTCTCTGAAATTGAATCCCTCCTGCAAGAATCGAGTGATGGGAGATGTTTCACGGCATTTGAACACCAGGAAAGTGCTGAAAACATGAGATGAAAACAGGAAGCTTCCCCATCAGTGAGAGGCTGTCTGGATTCCCGCATAGCTCCTCTGTCACATTTATCTCTGGAAGGCTTTGTAATAACACCTGTCACTCTAACCACAAACTTCCTTGAAGCTCATCCTTTCCCAAGGAAGGTGGTTCTCTGGGGTGTGCCAACCTGGTCTGGTGACCTATTTCAGCACCTTGAGCCTTCTAAACAATGTTCACAGCTTTGGGCCTGCTCAAGATAGGCTAGATGGAGACCAGAAGAACAAAATTGCACCAAACAATAAAATAAAAGAAATTTTTATAGTTTCTTTCTACAGGCAACCCAAGAGGGAGGGGGCAGGGTTCATGAAATGAGAGGGAGGTAAAGTAACTAGAGGGGGCTGTGGCTCCAAGGACAAATGATGGCCAATTGTAGGATATGAGAGTAGCTTATGCATTTGCAAAGGCACTGTCGGCTAATGCAAAGGTACAATATTTTCTGTTATGTTTTCTGTGTTTTCTCCTCTCCCACCATTATCCTCACTCTTTAATACAATTCTATTGCATACATCCCTGGCTTAGATGAATGGCATTTTGAGAGACTTGATTAAGTAGATTAACATTTGAGTTATCACAGAATGGAGAGAAGTGAACTTTAGCCAGTGGCTGTGAGATTGAGAATTCATCAGAAGCAGAACATTGGAGCAACAGGAGATTGGAGAAAGGCAACCCCATACCACTTCCTCCTCCTCCCTCCTTCCCACCATGGAAAAATCCTCAAATATGTGCAGGGTAGGGGTAAAGGAATTTGGGTTTAGGACATCCTTTTAACTGTTGTGGGTTTGGACATCCTTTTTAAATGTTGTGGGACGGGGTAACTCCTGCTCTCCTGACGAAGTTAGGGTGTATCCTGGAGGAGGAGACATTTGTTGTGTGTTTGTGCTGAAGCATCATTTTTTTCATTTTTAAAGGCACAGTAAAATGCACACATATAGCACAATAGAAAATAAACCCTATTGGCCATGCCTGTAAACAAAGACCACCTAATAGAACTATATTTTGGGTAACTCATTTACTCTGTATATTTCCAGCACACCTTGATGTTCTATAGAACTTTGATTTTGGTTTGGATCCTGTGGACTTCTGGCTTCCAAATTTTTATTTGCATTTTGTGTGTTAGACCATGTGAGAGCCAAATCCAGTGAGGTTTCTAAACAACCCATTTAATCTCTGAGGTTTTTGGATGAGGAATAAAAATGACTGAGCTGGTTAATCTCAGCTGAAGAACCCAAGCTTATGTTTCACATTGATTGAGATCCCATGAATCACTCACAGAAACGTAATTTAGAAAAAGATTCTAGAGTCACAGGGTAAGAGAAGTGGAGGTAAGGAAAGGCAGCAGATTATAGTAACTGTGGATATTGGCTTTGTAGATAGGTAGATCTTGATTTAAATCCTGGTTCTTATTTTATTGCACTTGTCATGTTGTTTAACTTCCCTGAATCCCAGTTTCCTCATCTGTAAAGGTGGTTAATCAATGCCCAGGTTGGTATTGAGTATGTAATAAAATGCATTTGGTTCAGTTCTTGGCACCTGTATTTAGAGCACTCAACAATAGTAGCCGTTATTTTATTATTGATAATGTAATTATTATTCTTATTTATTTCATGTTCCTTGTTTCAAGGTGGGAAAATTTAGGCCCATGGTGGCTTGATGGAGGCCACGTAATTCACAGTTAGAGCTGGCATTAAATATCCCAACTCTGAATCCAGCTTTCATTCAATTTGTGAAGTTTCTCACAGCTCTCGCCAAGCTGCACTTAGGTTTTCCACCTTCCACGTCTATCTGGCTTACCTGAGAGAAAAGATGATGCAGACAGATGTGGCCAAATGGGTTTGTGGAGCAGTGGTTAACTGGGGACAGGCTGTGTTGGTGAGCTCACCCTGGAGGCTTCTTGCCTTCCTTAGTCTGCCCTTCCCGTCGAAACCAAACAGTCTCACCTGGAAACTATGCATCCTTCTTGAGCACGATGCTTCACCGCCAGTCCAACCCTATCTATGGCTTGAGCGGCTGTTTACCTCCCTCAGACCTCTACCTAGAATTTTATAATGAAGGAGAACAGTGTGATGTAGTGGAAAGAACAGTGAGGTGAGCACTGAGTAATACAGTTTCTAGTTCTGGTAGAGATACTCTCCAACCAAGGGACACTAGGGGCAACTTAACCTCTCTGCACTACAGTTTATTTCTCTAAAAAATGAAGGGATTGGGTTAAGATATGTCTCTTGAACATGAATTTCTGAATCTATGAAAAGGAAACAGTGAAGACTTGCTTAGTATACAAGATGGATCTAACTAAACTGCTGTTTGATGTTTCATTATTTTGTGAAAATGGAGAAAAAGGCAATGTCGTGATTTTTTTACACAAATAGAAACTTGTTATATCAGGATAAATTTAAAAATTATATTAAATATATGATTGTCGGCTCACCTTTGAAAGGTAATAGGCATCAGTATATGATTTTTTGTTTTTTTTTTCTTTTGGTAGATTTTTGAGCAGCAGGTAAGCACTATAATTTCCTGCATAAAATGAGGATGCTAGCCCTTTTCCGTAGGCCAGTGTTTCTCAATCTTCACACAATTGACATTTTGGGCCAGGTCATTCTTTTGTTGTGGACACTGTCCTGTGCATTGCAGGCTATTTGTCAGCATTCCTGGCCCACTGTATGCTGGTATCACGTCCCCTCACCCTCACTCCCCCTGCTGCTGTGACAATCAGACATGTCTCCAGACATTACCAAATGTCCCCAGGGTATGGGGAGATGGAATAAGTATACCCACCCCCTGTGGTCAAGAACCACTGCTTTAAGCACATGTATATGATAATTTTAATGGAATGCTTCCCTGCTCCTAATCAATGTATTTTTCATTGTATTAGTCAGGACAGAATAGGCAGGGTTGCAGTAACAAATAAACTCTGCATGTCAGTGTCTTAGTGGAACAAGTGTCTTTCTTGTTTTAGGGCAGCTGGCCTCCGTGTGGTGACTGAATGGCCCACGCTGCTTGCATTTGAGTTCCATCTTCACAAGGCACCCATGGTTGTGGAGACACGGTGAGAAAGCACACAGAGAGCTCACACCTACTCTTACGTGCTTTGGCCTTGAAGTGACACACTGTTCTTGTATCCACAGACTATGCTGAGATCTATTCACATGGCTCTTCCCAACAGCAAGGGGGCTGGGAGACTTCAGGGGACACACAAATGATTTGGTGAACATTACTATGTCCACTACACCTGTCACAACAAGGAGAGTTGGATGCACGTGGTAGAAGCCCAGAGGGAATTTTCCATTTATCTCTTACCTTTTTACCTTGGGAGAGGCCAGAAAACTAGAACAGAGAATGTACTCAAATTCTTCCTTGTCCTTTGCATTTTACTTTTTATTGAATAGGTGTTAATGCAAACCACTGTGGTGATATTTCAGTTGCTCAACAGTATTTTTTAAGTCCTACTCTGCCCTGTTTTCTTCAAATAGAAGTCTGCAGAGAAGCCCAGAATTAAGGCTGAGCTAGAGTGCATAAAATGGGATGGGTACTTCATTCTCCTAAGCCTCCAAACACACAGTGCCTAGTGGGAGCGCAGCGCACAGTTTGCATATCTGTGATCTTAAACGTTTTGAACCCTTTGCTTCGAGCCCACCTGACCTGGTTGTAACACCTGTTACATTGCTCGGAGGAAGGTGATGGGGAGGATGTACAGGAGCTTCCCCCTCCATAGGCTGGGAGAGGTCTGATTTCTCCTGAGCCTCTATCAGTAAAAGTGTTGGAATCCTAAATTCCCCTGGCGGTCATGTGTGGCTGACAAGAGTGAGGAGTGCCAGACAGTACCCTGGTGCACTCAATGATATTGTTGCCTCATGTCCCAAACCTTACTCCACCCATTACCACCTGTATGATAGTTCCTACTCCTCAGCACATCTCTGTCTCTCAAGATGAGCTTCTCAAATTAGCAACGCCTTCCCCAGGCCTTGGCACACCAATGGACTCCCTCCGAAAGTCAGATTCTCCTTCCATTTCTGGAGGGATTGAGGCAGGTGCCCTGAGACCATATGGCAGCAATTCATCTCCAAATCTCTTGGACAGATTTGCTTCCACTTTCCTTACCTGGCTCCATTAATCCTTAGCTCTTCCTCCGACCTGGGTTTTCTTTGTGAGCTCTGTCTTTATGATTCTTCCATTTGGAGGAAGCATTAGCAACAATGTCACTTGGTATCATTAGTTAAAAAATGTCAAGCCTCTTGTTTGTTGTTGAAAGTAGATAATTTCTTTTCACTGATATGAAATTAAAGTATCTTAGAATTGGAGAAGAAAGGATTTGTGCACCTGTGCTAAGGCAGCACATATAATGGTTTATGAGTACAAATAGAGGCACCAGATTGCTTTAGTTCAAGATGTTGATCTTATAGGCTGCTTGAACTTGAACACATTACTCAAGTCTACTGCCTCTATTTCTTTATCTGTAAAATGGGAATAATAGTACCTATTTCACCTCATTGAGCCATAAGAAGAAGTCTTAATATAGTTAAATTTGTAAAGTATTTAAAAGAATGCCTGGCATGCAGTATGTGCAGCATACATATTGTTAAATTAAAATAAATAAATAGGTAGATAGATAAATATGTTGATATCTCCATTATAGCACAGCTCTGCTATACGAAAGAAATCTGTTATACCTTGGAGAATCCTCAATAAAAGGCCAAATTGTGATTCTAGAAAGATAATAGAGGACAGACAGAAAATCCTGGTATAACAGGTTAGCCACTAAGGCAGCTATCAGGTTGTTTCCCAATTTTAACATTTAAAAGTCAATTTGCTAGTTGGCATTCTATTGTAAGGAAGAGCTTTCCCTTCTCCAGGAGGAAGGAGTCTGACAATCACAATTTTACAAGAATCGTCAATGGATACTGAAAATAAGTGAAAGTCTGATGAGAAAGTGGACATTTACACGGTCTCCACTTATCTCTCTAGATTTTACACACTGATTGCAAAATGAAGCATAGTAACTTATCAGTGGAAAAACCTGGTAGACACTTTGTAGCTGACATCATTAGCAATGGAACAAACTGACGTATTTGTCTTGATGTGAGGTAAGGAGAACATTACCAGTGTAACGATCACTTGCTTAGTATTCCTGCCAAACTTTCATAAACTGATCTAATCCTAGGAAACTTCAGATCAACCCAAACTAAGAGACAAGCTATAAAATAACAGTCCTCTATTCATCCAAGGCGTCAATAACATGTAGACAAGGAAAGGTTGAGGAACTCTTCCCAGTTAGTCTCTCACAGGAGACTAAAATGGCATGACAACTAAATGCCGTAGGTGATCCTGGACTCAGGGGAGGGTAGCTATAAAGGACATTATTGGGTCAATTGGTAAAATTTGAATATGAATTGTGGATTAGACAATATTAATTATAGTAACTTTAAATGTTCTAATTTTTATAATTATACTTTAATTTTGTAAGAGCATTTCCCTGTTCTTAGGAAATGCACAATGAAGTATTTAGGGGCAAAGATGCATAATGCCTACAACTTATTGTCAGATGGTTAAAAAAAATTACAATGTGTGTGTGTATGTGTGTATTGAAAGAATTGCAAAGCAAATGTAAGAAAATATTGAAAATGACTTATCTTGGTGAAAAGTATATAGAACTTCTTGGTACTATTTTTGAAGTTTTTTATAAATATGAAAATATTTAATATTCAAAAGATTAAAGAAATTATAGGAGGATATATTGTCCCCCTCCTTTCCAAAAAAAATTGTTAGCCAGTTCTTAAGGCTAGCATGAACCTGGGTAAATAACCTGGAATTCTGTAGGCTCCCAGAAACTACACTTGGTAGACAAAAGCCCTGTGAGGACTTACTAAAGAAAAATGGTTCTCTGCTCTGGGTTTAGAATCTATAAAAGGAAAGCCTTTTAAGAAATCTCTTGGAGGCCTAGGGTATTTGCTGAAAACTTTGCTGATACAGTTTTGTCTTATTGAATTAAAAGATCTTTATGGGATTTTGCTCCATGCATGAGGCTGGCATGGGGCCCCTCTGGTGGATATTTATGGTCATGTGTCACACTGGAGGAAATCACCTCAGATGACGAGAGTGGTTGGTATTAATTATAACTAAGATATTACAGCGATATACATGAGAATTTGTTCTAAGCACAGTCATTCAGGAATATGTCAGATGTGGACTATTTGTGTGCCTGGCACACTCACCCTCCTCCCTGGCTGTGCATGAAAGCCAGCCTCGTTTGAGGACACCAGGGCATCCTCACAGACCATGTGCGACTCCACAGATGTCCACGGCAGGTGCTTGGGTTAAAGACCTAAGTAAGCGAAGAGGAGACAAAAATATTATTTTTAATAATCTCTTCTGGGGTGTAGATGAAGAGAAAAGGCCTCTATAGCTGAAAAGACACTTGCTTCCTGAGTCAGGGGTTGGTGACTGTACCCAACTATGAATACATAAACAATTTCTATGCATAAAAGAGGATAGACGATAAAATTTAGGGAAGAGGAGGGGCTTCCTGGGGCAAAGATTTATCAGCAAATAAGACTGTGGAGAACTGTGTGTATCCAGATTGCATGATGACCTTCAAGGAAGGCTGACTTCATTTTCTTTTCATACAGTACTGGCTGATTCTACCTCAGAGTTCTCAAGTGGCTGTTCAGTATTTCTCTAGGGAAACTATCCCTGTAACACAAATTTCTGACCACTATCAGAGAAAAAAAACAAAAGGTTTTTTTTTAATCTGTGAATGGAAAGCACTATACTCCTAAAATAAATTATCCCCTCTATACCTTTTTAAAATTTCATTGAGAAAGTGATTTCATTAAAAAGTTTTTAGCAAACATGATACCTCCAACATTGCTTTTCTTTCTCTAGATCTTAAGATTGTTTTGGCTATATTTGGGTCTTCTGTGGTTTTGTGTGAATTGTAGAATAATTTTTTTAATTAAATTTTTTTTCTATTTTTGTGAATAATGCCATTAAATAGAGGGTGCTAGAATAACTGGATATTCACATGTAAAAGAACGAAACTAGACCCTTGTCTTTATACCATACACAAAAATCAATTCAAAATGGATTAAAGACTTCAATATAAAACCTGAAGCTATAAAACTTCCATAAGAAAACACAGGGGAAAAGCTCCTTTATATTGGCATTGGCAGTGATTTTTCAGATATCACACCAAAAGCTCAGTAACAAAAGCAAAAAAAACACCAATTTATAAAATGAAAAGGCAGCATGTGGATTGGGAGAAAATATTTTCAAACCATCTGATAAAAAATTAAGATCCAAAAATATGTAAGGAACTCATACAACTCAGTAGCAAAAACAAAACAAACAAACAAAATCCACAACTGATGAAAAAAATGGGCAAAGGACCCTAATACATATTTCTCAAAAGGAGACATACAAATGGCCAGTAGGGGAATGGAAATCAAAAGCACTATGAAATGTCCCCTTACACCTGTTAGATGGCTACTATAGAAAAAGACAAAAAATAACAAGTGTTGGCAAGGATGTGAGGAAAAGGAAACCCTGGTACCCTGCTGGTGGGAATGTAAATTGGTACAGCCATATTGGAAAGGAGTATGGAGATGCCTCAAAACATGAAAAAATGAACTACCATATGATCCAGCAGTCCTTCTGTTGGGTGTATACACAAAGGAGATGAAATTGGCACCTCACAGAGATACCTGTTCTCCCACATTCATTGCAGCATTATTTACTATAACCAAGATAAGGGATCAGCCTAAGTGTCCATCAACAGATAAATGGGTAAGAAAATTGTGGTTAATTAATATATATATTAATATATATGTGTATGTGTTTGTGTGTGTGTGTGTATATAAAATAGAATATTATTTACCCTAAAATAGGGAGATACTACCATTTGTGACAACATGGATGAACCTGGAGGACATTATGCTAAGAGGAATAAGCCAGACACATAAGAAAAACACTACATGATCTCATTTATATGTGGAATCTAAAAAATGTCAAATATATAGAAAGGGAGAGTAAAATGATGGTTACCAGGAGTGGGAGGGGGAAGAAATGGGAAGAAGCAGATCAAAGGGTACAAATTTGAAGTTATAAGGGATGAATAAATCGAGAGATCTAATGCACAGCATGAGGACTATAGTTAATATTATAATATCGTGTACTGAAAATTGGCTGTGAGAGTAGATTTTAGGTGCTTTTACCACATAAAAAAGGTAACTATGGAAGGTGATGAATATGTTAATTTGCTTAACTGTGATAATCATTTCGCTATGTGTATGTATATTGAAACAGCATATTATACACCTTAAATATAATAAAGTTTACAGCCAATGCCCCCAAGCCTCTAGAGTATTGCTGATTTTGCTGAATTTAGGGGTGACTATTTGGTCTTACTTCATTCATCTGAGTCCATAAATTACTTCTAAGAAAAAATACACAGCTGTCTTCATGGACAATTATTCCCACTGCCTCTGATGGGTGCCTTCCCCATTTTTTGACTGTCTTGACCTGTTCAACACTTGCAATCAACATTTATAATTTCCCCCTTCGTTTTCTGGGCCCTGGTGGCATCCACTGAGAAATGCTTTGGACAAGGCTCTGTGTCAATGCTGTAATATACATCAGGGTACCTCAACTTAGAGATCTTGTCTGGGCCCAATCTGAATAAGTGTCTCCACACAGGTTAAATAACTACAGGACACTCATCACAATTTCTATTCAACCCCAAATCTCAGAGGGCTCTCTGTGTCATCTACACTTTAGCTAGCATAACATGAAGATTTCTCAAACCATGAGATGTAAGCTGAAGAATTCCAACCCTATATATTTGTTAAAAAGGAGGGTGATTATTTTGGTCTTTTCATGTAAGATAAAACTAATCATTTAATACCAAACTGTACTACACTCCATCAGCTTGTCAGCCTAGCTCAGCACCCAGGCTTTCTTTTCAGCATAGTTTAGCATGAAGTACCTACTAATGAATTGCATTTGCATCAAGTATGAAAGAAGAGCTACACTGCTAGCATTGTGGCCTTGGTGGGACTCCTCCAAATGGTTAATCATGCACTACTTTATGGACTCAGCCTTCCATTATGCCTGATTAGCTGGTGTTCACTTTATTCCTCACCTGCTGAGGGAACATAGTCTTGATTAGTTTAGATATTCAGCCAGCCAGCAATTCTTAGACCCCATATGGGTCTAAGAAAAGCTACATTGTCTGTACAGGAAATGACCCCAACTTAGAAGCATTTTATCGCAAAGCGTGTATGGATGTTTGAAAAATCTCTCATTAACGCACATCCTCAATCTCCTCCCTCTTTCTTTTCTCTTAAACACCTCTTCTCTACCTCGAATGGAAAGGATCTTGTAGCTGGTGAATGCCTTCCACAATCTGAAGTCATTTACCATTGCCAGATGATGTCAGCGGGATGATAAGCGGGCTGTTATTAGTACTGTGCTGATAGCAGGCTCTAGCTATGCTTTTTTGGGATTGTTGATAACTTAACTTTGGCTATGAGCAGAAAGTGAGTGAAGCCCTTAATGTTTTTTTAATCCTAAAGGTACTATTTTTTTTTCTTTTCTGGTGTTATCTAAACTATAATTCTAATGTTAGCTTCCATTCATTTATTCATTCATCTAGGATATTTTAGAACTTCTAGTATGTACCAGGTACTGTAATGATAGAGTTCACTGGTGGAAAAAGCCTACAGAAACACAAGTCGATCAGAGTGAGGCATGCTATCATTCAGGCTAGGAGGCTCATAGAAGCCTCCTTGGGTCTCCATTGTAATCTTAGTCTTCCTGATGCAGGATTTTTACTTATTAAAACATAATTCATACCAGGTAAATAATTCCCCATGTATTTTCTACCAACTTCCTTTCATGTGGCCAAGTTTATCTTTCCTTGAGGATGAGTTTCCAGCCTACAGGAGGTTTTTACTCTTCTCAATCATAACGCTTATTTGTCTGTAATGTACACTTATAGCAAGTTGCTTTGTTATCTTTTTTGGAACATAAATTTTATTCCATTTTTAAAAAAATCATTTCATGGTTTTGCAACTGTCTGTCCTAACTGCAAGTTCCTTCAGGGCTAAGACTTGTCTTGTACTTGTTAGAATTGTGTCACAGGAGAAGCACTGGATATAAGGAACCTGAATCCTAGTCTCAGTTCTAGAACTCACTGGCTTTGTGACTACAATCTGGAAATCTAGTGTCTTGCGTTTTCAATAGTCTACTATAATAATGTGACATATAAATTTCACATCCCTTTAAGTTCTAAAGTTCAGAGAGTATACCAACTCAGTGCCTAGAGCAGTGCCTTAAATTTAGTAGGACTCGATTAGCATCTAAAATTTTTTGAAATATAGATGGTCTCTGACTTACAATAGTTTGACTTATGAGTTTTTGACTTTACAATGGATATACAGGGTATTAAATGCATTTTTGACTTACGAATGGTTTATTGGGACATAACTCTATCCTAAATTGAGAAGCATCTATACTGTTTATTGTTATCAAGTACACTCAAATGTGGTCAATTTCAGATAGATCATCATTTTTCAAAAGGAACCCTAAAATTTTGGGCATGTACTTCATACCAAGGTTTTTATTGACCAGATCAATTATTTTCCTTTAGATAGTGAGCTTAACAGTGGAATCAAATCCCAGTCCTGCTCCTAGTACTCGTGTGACCCTGGACAAGTTATTTAATGCCTCTAACCCTCAGTGACTTCATGTATATTAAAAATAAAATTATGACTAATGCTTGTCTCAGTGTTGTTTGTTACGAAGTAAAGTCAAATCTTAACTGCTACTTTGAGCTGATATAGAAATGAAAATTAGATATATAGTTTATAAATTACTTGAGTTTGAAATTTTTTTTTGTCTTTTAACTTGAATCTTGGGGTAATTTACCCAAGGATTTTGAGAAGCTGTGACAAAGGTTTTAGAGTAAATTCTGAATTTTCCAGATAGGAATATTTCAAGGCTCCAGAGCTTTCATAAGATAAGATGGCTGCCTTGGCTTTCTTTGGGTGGGCTCATTACTCCTTAGTAGCATCATTACTTTGTACAGTAGATTGATAAATGGAAATGCAATGAAGTCTAATTAGCCAGTGTTACTCCTAGCGGAAACGTTTCATGATAAGTTTATTAGCAAAAGCACTGGAAATAATGGTTGTGCATACACTCACTGTAGGATCGAAATATTTGGGAATGTAATGCTATTGCATTTGTGCTCCCTTCCCCTAATAGCACAATTAGTGAATTAGAATCTGATTTCATTCGCTGGTATCCTCCTGAGAGCATTCACTTTCTACCCTTCTATGGCCCTATTCCCATGCAATCATTATCAGAAAGGTCAATTTACTTGAAATGAATATGTACTTGTTTCAAAACTAAATGTAATTGGTTATTGGATTGTCAGTCTCTTCCATTTGTATGGCTGCAATTTTCACTATTAAGGGTCCACTATTAAAATAGCTTCTGTCCATTTACATTAGAACGCAAGGTTTCCACTTAATAGTCTTGAGGGAGAATGCCTGGCACTTACTGAATTATCCAGTAGAACCATTCTTGGTGCTTGGTGTCCTGGAGTCATCAAACTGCCTTCTTGGAAAACAGCCAACCATCCCCCAAATAACAGAGAAGCCAAATTCCAGAACTAGTAGTAATAAATGTTTAAAAGAATGAAACACATTATATTTAAGGGGAAAACTACCCTTCGGGCTTTTTCCCTGGAAACTTTAGAAGTAATGACTAAATTAAAGCAACAATCTTACAAACAAACAAGTCCACCTCTGGAGATGTCATTTTAATCACCGCATATTGAAGAGAACCTGTAGACATTAGCCAAACACATTATTTCTCCTTATAACAGCCTTGTTTCTTCTATTTAATAGCAATGTCTAACACACAGCCCTAAAACCTGGAGTTTGTTTTAATATTAAGGAATGTTTGGAACTAAACAGTTGCTTCATTATTTCCTTAAATTGCCAGCAGGTGATCTTCAAAAGACAGGAGAACTCAAAATAAAATAGCAGGCAAAGCTAAAAAATTCATGGTCTTAAGTCTACACTGGTCTTTCTTCTGTCTGTGACTGTTTATTGCAGAATCTCTATGATTCTTTCTCTTTCTCTTACCCATTCTGGCTGGTTTCACTTCTGACCTTAATTCAATCCATCAAATGTCTGTTGGCATAATAATATTTTAGGTGACAGAGGAAGACAAATATAAGTTGGTCGTAGAATCTGCCTTCAAGATTCTCCTTCCTACCTGTGTCTGAGCTGTGAAAAGAAACATTAGCTCGTAAATTCAAGATATAATGGCACTTGTATAATTAGCCCATCAAAAATGTGATTTATTCAGTTTCTTTTGTGAGTTTTCGTTTGAGATAGTTTTTCTAGTTTCAAAGTATTACGGGGGTACAAATATTTTTGGTTACGTGGATCACTTTAGTAATGCTTGAGTTAGGGTTTAATGTGTGCCCATCACCCCTTTTATAATGCTATGGAAGGACTCTGACTATCCTTGTTACAGTCTTCATACTTCCACCAAGAGATGAAGGTAGACTGAGGGGAATGTGGACAGAAAAGAGACATCACTGGGGATTACAAGTAGTTCCAACACAGTCAACTAGATGGACTTTTAAGAAAATTGCTCATAAATCTTTTATTCTACAAGGAAAGAGATTCGGGCACCATTCATATCACTCTGAATGACAGCTGGAAAAAGGAGCTAATTGAGTTTAGTTAGAGACAGATCTCGCTGATGTTATGGAGGAACATAACTTCTCAGAGGAACCCTGACAAAATGGAAGGGCTTGTTAAGGTAATTTTAGTTGATTTAGTTTTCTAGCCTGACAGTACAGTTTTCTGTTTTCATCAATAGTGAGAAGGAATGTCTGGTGAAAGCAATTTCATGGTTGCTTTTCATGCCAATGTTAGAAGCCTAAAAACATGGGCTAACAATCTTCTGGTCTACTTAGTAATCTATTGTAAATCTGCCATGCACTAATTATTTGCTTCTTGGTCCTCTGACTAACTTGTTGTTATCAATAAAGATATTTAATTTATAATTTCAAAATATGAAGGGAGTACAAAAGTTTTTGGTTATTTGGATCACTTTTGTAATGCTTGAGTCATGGCAATAAGTGTGCCCATCACCCAAATAGTGTTCATTGTACCTGTTAGGTAGGTTTTTGCCTATCCCCTACTTCCCTCTCTCTACTGCTTGGTTTGCATTAGGTTTTACTTCCTTCCGTACATGTATGTGCTCATTGGATAGTTCCAATTTAACAGTGAGTACATGTGTTTATTTTTCCATTCTTTGGTAATTCACTTAGGATAATGGTCTCTTGTTCCACCCAAATTGTTGCAAAAGGCATTAATTTATCCTTTTTTATTGCTGAGTAGTACTCCATGGTATACATATACCACATGTTGTCAATCCACTCATGAATTGATGGGCACATGGGTTGATTCCACATCTTTGCAATTCTGAATTGTGCTACAATAAACATTCAACTACAAGTGTCTTTTTGATAAAATGACTGTTTTTCCTTTGTGTAGATATCTCATAGTTGGATTGCTGGATTGAATGATAGGTCTGCTTTTAGTTCTTTGAGGAATCTCCATACTGTTTTCTATAGCAGTTGTACAATTTGCAGTCCCACCAACAGCGTATAAGTGTTCCTTTCTTTCTGCACCCACGCCAGCATCTATTGTTTCTGGACTTTTTAATAAAAGCCATTCTAAGAGGGGTAAGGTGATATATCATTGTGTTTTTTTTTTTAATTCAGAACATTCCAGTGGTACAACCATTTTGGTTGCATGAATTGCTTTTTGTACAGTTTGAGTCAAAGTTATAAGTGTGTCCATCACCCAGATAGTGTGTATCATACCTGTTAGATGTGAATTTACCCCTCCCCTTCTCCCCCCTTTAACCTGCTTGATTTCTTTTCAATCTTACTACAGTATGTGCACGTGAGTGTTTATCAATTAGTTCAAATTTAGTAGTGAGTACATGTGGTGTTTGTTTTCCCATTCTTGCGATACTTCACTTTAAAAGGATGGTCTCCAGTTCCATCCAGGTTATTACAAAATGTATTAATTCACCATTTTTTAATGGCTGAGCAATAATTCATGGTATACACATAGCACATTTTATTAATTCACTGATGTATTGATGGGCACTTGGGTTGTTTCCACGTCTTTGCCATTGTTGAATTGCGCTGCTATAAACATTTGAGTGCAAGTGTCTTTTTTTATATAATGTCTTTTTTTTTTTTTTTGCATAAATACCCAGTAGTGGGATTGCTGGATCAAATGGTAGGTCTACTTTTAGTTCTTTGAGGTATCTCCATACTACTTTCCATAAAGGCTGTACTAGTTTGCAGTCCCACCAACAGTATGTAGGTGATTCTTTCTCTTTGCATGCATGCCAGCATCTGTTGTTCTGGGATTTTTTTGGTAAAATCCATTCTCACTGGAGTTAGGTGATATTACATTGTGGTTTTGATTTGCATTTTCCTGATGATTAGAGACATTGAACATTTTTTCATATGTTTATTGGACATTAGTCTATCCTTTTGAAAAGGTTCTGTTCATGTCTTTTGCCCACTCACTTTTTAATGGGGTTTTTGATGTTTTCTTGCTGAGTTCTTTGTAGATTCTGGTTATTAGTCCTTTGTTAGATGTGTTACATGCAAATATTTTCCCTCCCATTCTGTAGGTTGTCTATTTGCTCTATTGATTGTTTCCTTGGCTGTTCAGAAACTTTTTAATTCAATCAGGTCTCATTTATTTATTTATTCTTGTTATTGCTGTGATTGTCTTTGAGGTCTTCTTCATAAATTCTTTGCCTAGGCCAATATCTATAAGAGTTTTTCCAACCTCTTCTTCTAGAATTCTTATAGTTTCGTACCTTAGGTTTAATTTTTGTGAGTGGTGAGAGGTGTAGATCCTGTTTCAGTCTTCTACATGTGGCTATCCTATTTTCCTGGCACCATTTATTGAATAGGGATTCTTTTCCCCAGTGTATGTTTTTTTCTGTGTTGTCAAAGATCAGATGGCAATATGAGGATGGTTTTATATTCAGGTTCTCTGTTCTGATCCATTGGTCAATGTCTTTGTTCCTATGTGAGTACCATGCTGTTTTGATTACTATCACTTTGTAGTGTAGCTTGAAGTCTGGTAAAGTGATGGCTCCTGACATGTTCTTTTTGCTTAAGGTTATGTTGGCTATTCAGGGTCTTTTCTGGTTCCATAGGAAGTGTAGAATTATTTTTTCTAGATCTTGGAAAAATGATGTTGGTATTTTAATAGAAAATGCATTGAATCTATAAATCACTTTGGGTAATATGGACATTTCAACAGTGTTGATTCTGCCAATCCGTGAACATGATACGTTTTTCCATCTGTTTACATTGCCTACGATTTCCTTCCTCAGCGTTTCACAGTTCTCCCTGTAGAGGACTTTTGATCTCTTTGGTTAAATATATTCCTAGGTATTTTATTTTCTTTGTTGCTGTCGTGAAAGGTATTGAGTCTTTGATTTGACTCTCAGCTTGACTCTTGTTGGTATATAAGTATGCTACTGATTTATGTATATTGATTTTGTAACCTTAGACTTTGCTGAATTTATTTATCAATCCCAGGTGTCTCTTGGCAGAATCTTTGGGGTTTTATAGATATAAAATCATATCATCAGCAAAGAGTGATAGTTTGACTTTTTCTTTTTCCAATTGGATAATCTTGATTTCCTTCTCTTGCCCTATTGCTCTGGCTAGAACTTCTAGCACTATGTTGAACAGAATTGGTGACAGTGGGCAACCTTGTCTGGTTCCAGTTCTAAGTGGGAATCTTTTTAATTTTTCCCTGTTCAGTATGATGTTGGCTGTGGATTTGTTGCAAATGTCTTTTATAATATTGAAGTATTAAGTTCCATCCATGCCTATTTTGTTAAGAGTTCTTATCATAAAAGGGTGCTGAATTTTGTCAAATGCTTTTTCTGTGTCTATTGAGAGGATCATATGGTCTTTGTTTTTGCCCCTGTTTATGTGGTGAATTATATTTATAGATTTGTGTATGTTGAACCACCCTTGCATCTTGAAGCCCACTTGATTGTGGTGGATTATTTTTGATGTGCACCCAAATTTGGTTTGCTAGGATTTTACTGAGAATTTTTGCATCTGTATTCATAAGGGATATTGATCTATAGTTTTCTCTTTTTATTGTGTCCTTTCCTGGCTTTGATATCCAGGTAATATTGGCTTTGTAGAACAAGATGGGAGGCTTCCTTTCTCCTCTATGTTATGAAATAATTTCTGCAGTATAGAAGCCAGTTCTTCTTTGTAGGTCTGGTAAAATTCAGCTGTGAGACTATTTGATCCAGGACTTTTTCTGTTGAGAGATTTTTTTATTGCTACTTCAGTTTTGTTACTTGATATTGGTCTGTTCAGGAGTTCTATTTCTTCCTGATTGAGCCAGGGAGGTTGTGTGTTTCCAAGAATTTGTCCATTTCCTCAATGTTTTCAAGTTTACGTGCATAGAGATTTCTATAGTATTCAGAGACGATATTTTGTATTTCTACGGTATCAGTGGTAATGGCTCCCTTTTCATTTCTGATTGAGCTTATTAGTGCCCTTTCTTTTCTATTTCTGGTTAATCTAGTGTCAATTTTGTTCAATTTTTCAAAGAATCAACTGTTTGTTTCCTTAATCTTCTGTATAATCCTTTCGTAATCAATTTCATTTAGTTCTGTTCTGACCTTAGTTATTTCTTTTCTTCTGCTGGGTTTGGGATTGGTTTGCTCATCTTTTTCCAATTCCTTGAGACTAGTCATTAGATTGTTGATTTGTGATCTTTGTCTTTTGGATGTAGGCATTTATGGTTATGAATTTTCCTCTTATGACTACTTTTATTGAATCACACAGATTTTGATAACTTGTGTTTCCTTTGTCAGTTAGTTCAAAGAATCTTTTGATTTCTATATTAATTTCCTCCTCGACCCAATAATCATTCAGCAGTAGGTTGTTTAATTTCAATGACTTTGTGTAAAGCTGAGTGTTTCCATTGGAATTGATTTCTAATTTTATTTCACTGTCGTCTGAGAAGATGCATGATATAATTTCTATTTTTTAAAATTTGTTGAGAGACATTTTGTGGCCTAGGATGTGATCAATCTTAGAGAATGTCCCATGAGCTGATGAAAAGAACATATACTCAGTGGTTTTTGTGTAGAATATTCTGTGAATGTCTGTTAGGCCCATTTGTTCTAGAGTCCTGTTTATATCCATTTTTTCTTTGTTTTCTGTTTGGAGGATTTGTTCTTTTCTTTCAGTGGAGTGTTAAAGTCCCTGGCTATTCTGGTGCTGCTATTTATCATTTTGTTTAGATCGAGTATGGTTTGCTTTATGAATCTTGGTGTACCTGTGTTAGGTGCATAAATATTTAGGATTATTTTGTCTTCTTGTTGAATTGATCATTTCACCATTGTATAATGACTATCTGTGTCTTTCTTTACTTTCCCTAATTTGAAGTCTATATTATCTGATATGAGAATGGCTACACTAGTTTTTTTTTTTTAATTCCATTTGCATGGAATACTGTTTTCCATTCCTTCACTTTGAGCCTGAATGAGTCCTTGTGGGTTAGATGTGTTTCCTGAAGACAGCATATATTTGGCTTATATTTTTTTATCCATTCAGCCAGCCTACGTCTCATAAGTGGAGAGTTCAAGCCATTCACATTTATTGAAAGAATTGATAAGTGGGGTGGATTTCTGTTCATTCTGTTGAGTAGAATTTTATTGGTTTATTTTATCTCTTGGGCCATTTTGGTATATGGGCTCTGAGTTTTGGCTTTTGGGTGATTTTACAGTGGTGGATGACTATTGTGCTGATCTGTGTGTAATGCAGTTCTGAGTACTTCCTGCAGGGCAAGTCTTGTCTTCACAAATACCCTCAGTGTTTGCTTGTCTGAGAAAATCTTTATTTTTCCCTCATATAAATAACTTAGTTTTGCAGGATACAAAATTCTAGGCTGGCCATTATTTTGTTTAAGAAGACTGAGAATGGGGCCCCAGTCCCTTCTGGCTTGTAAGGTCTCAGTTTAGAGGTCTGCAGTTAGTCTGATGAGTTTTCCTTTATAAGTTACCTGTTGCTTTCACATTACAGTTCATAGGAGTGCCTCTTTTGTGTTTACTTTGGCCAGTCTGGTGACTATGTGCCTTGGTGATTGCCTCTTGAGATGAATTTCCCAGGGGTCCTTTGAGCTTCTTGTACCTGGATATCTAGATTTCTAGCAAGGCCAGGGAAATTTTCCTCAGTTATTCCCTCACGTAGGTTTCCTGACCTTTGTGTATTTTCTTTTTTGCCCTCAGGGATGCCTATAACTCTTATGTTAGGCTTCTTTACATAATCCCATATTTCTTATAAGTTTTGTTTGTTCCTCTTATTTCTCAGTTCTTTCTCTTCGATTGACTTAACTCATAGGTATTGTCTTCAAGTTCTGAGATTCTTTCTTCTGCCTGGTCTAGACTATTCTTAAGGCTTTCCACTGCATTTTGTATTTCCTGGAATGAATTTTTCATTTCCAGCAGTTCTGTTTGATTTTTAAAAATAGTTTAATTAATTGCCTTAGTAAATTTTTCATTCATTTCCTGCAGTTTTTGTGGTTTCTTTGTGTTGGCTTTCTACTTTGTCTTATATTTCATTGAGCCTCCTTACAATTCATATTCTAAATTCTTTAGCTGTCATTTCAGTCTTTTCCTTTTGGTTGGTATCCATTGGTAAGGAGTTGTTGTTTTCTATTTGGCTTGTCCTCTCACTCTGACTTTTCATGTTTCTGGAGCTCTTATGTTAATTCCTTCTCATCTGGCCTCTCAGTCAAGACCTGGGGTTGCTAGGCCTGGATTACAGGCCTGTCTCCAGGTCCCTGAAAATCAATCCCTGAGTGTGTCAGGGAGAGGAGTGCTGATCCTGAATTGCCTGTGGGGTGTTTTAGCAGGCTTGGTGTACCTCTTCATTTACCTCTGATATGCTGTCTTCACCTCTTCCCAACAGTGTATAGTGAGTCTGACACCCTTCCTTCAGGGCCACATCTGATCTATGTTTGTCTGTTTGTTCATTTTTTGTCTTTCCTCTAACACTTCCTCTTACTGAGATGCTCTGGCAGCTGGTGCCTCTGGTCAGCCATCTTAGGAATCTATCATTGCGGTTTCAATTTGCATTTCCCTGATGATTAGTGACATTGAGCATTTTTTCAAGTGTTTATTAGCCTTAATACAGTAATATTTTAAAATTACTTATATTTGTGACCTACAGCATCTCTTGGGATAATAAACTTGATATGTTTATTAGTCACAAAGAATTTTTCTTTATTACTCTTAGATTTAACTTTTTAAAATATTGATGGTAAATTCTATGTTTCTACTAGTCAAACACTTTATGATTTTAGACTCTTTACTATATCCTTTTAAAGTTTTTGTCTTTTTAAACTGAAGAATGCTATTACTTAGTCTGTTCTCATAAAGAAGCTTCTTGTTCAATTTAATAGCCCTTCTCTGGCTGTCTCCATTCCAGTTCTTGGTTTTTGTGAGGTATAATGACCAAATGATACACATGGCTCCAGGTGTGGGCAAACCATGTTTCCATAGAGTGGGTGGATAAAGTTTTTTGCTCTGTTTCCAATAGTCTTTCTCATGCTGCTCAGGGTCTGTAGTCTTCTCAGCCACAAGGGCACATTGTGCTGATTTATTCAAGTCTTCAGCATGACTCTTTTCTGAGTCATAATTGTTCAGATTATTTTGAGAGTAAGGTACACTTCTATCCTTTGTTTATCTAACTTCTGCCGCTACTGAAACATTTGGTAATTACTAGGGATCTTTGAAATAGTGTAGGCAAACCTCAACATATTGATCCCAGATTTATTTTCTCCTGTACAATGTTCTTATTTTAATTGAGTCATTTTTTCCATTACTAGAATTTGGTCTTCTAAAGGAGTGAGGTTTCACAGTGGGAACCACTTCATAGATGCGTTGGAAATCAAGATTTTTTTCAAAGTTAGTATATTAAATGCACTCTTACCCCATTAGTATTTTGTTCTTTGTAACATTGTATGTATAATCTTCCTATTAAGCATATAAATATATAGACATTGTGTGTTTAATTCTCCACCGAAGAGGACAGAAATGGAAAGCAGAATACATGGAGTGTGATTCAGATGAAGTCTGATAAGGGTGATATAAAGCTCTTTCTGTCTCAGAGCCTCAGCATCACCATTCACAAGTCAAAGAAGGTAACTCTGTGACAGACATTGTAAAATTAATGATCCCTGTAGATGTATTTGGAGATCTCTGAGAAGAGGGGACTATTTAGATTTAATCGATGATAGTATCAAAAGAATGGGTCAAAGGAAGTTAACACACTAGTTATGGCAGTATCGCATACTAGTTAATAGAAAGATTTCCTGGGCTCAGACTTAAGTTAGAACGTGATTGTACCATATACTGACTCAGTGACCTTGAGTGAGTATGTTGAACTCCCCCTCTCCCAGCTTTATTGAGGTAAGAATGCTAAACAAAAATGGCATATATTTAAGATGTACAATGTGATGTTTTGATAACGTGTATACATTGTAAAATGATTACCACGGTCAAGCTAACATAGCCATAACCTCACTTAGCTACCATTTTTTATGTGTGGGGTGGTGAGAACACTTGAGATCTACTCTCTCAACAAATTCCAGGTGTACAATACATTATTATTAACTGTAGTCACCATGTTGTACATTGGATCTCCAGAACTTCAGAACATATTCATGTTATATTAAAACTAAAAGTTTGTACCCCTTGACCAACAACTCCTCTTTCCCCCACATACAAACCCCTGGTAACCACCATTTCACTCTCTGTTAATGTGGGTTTGATTTTTTTTTTTTTAATTTCCACATATTAGGACTATCATGTAGCATTTGTCTTTCTGTGTCTGGCTTATTTCACTTAGCACAGTTTTCCAGGTTTACCAATGTTGTCACAATAGGATTTCCTTCTTTTTAACAGTCGAATAGTATTTCATTGTCTATATATACCACATTTTCTTTATCCAGTCGTCTGTCACCAGACACTTAGGTTGTTTCATTTTTTGACTACTGTGAATAATGCTACAATAAACAGAAGCAGGCAGATGTCTCTTTGAGATAGTGATTTTATTTCCTTTAGATATATACCCAGAAGTAAAATTGTTGGCTTATATTATAGTTCTATTATTAATTTTTAAAATTTTATTTATTTATTTTTAATTGACAAATAAAAATTGTATATATTCATGGTATGTATAATGTTTTGACATATGTATACATTGTTGAATGGCTAAATCAAGCTAATATATGCATTAC
>CAUYSK010122888.1:0-29713 GCA_963575035.1 Avahi laniger | reverse complement strand
TGATGCTGATGCTTCGGGCGGACAACACTCCGATCAGCGAGGAATTTGAGTCAGCAAGCGAGGGCTTGCTTAGGGCAGCTCCTCGCATGGGGAGCCCACAGCTCTGAGCCCAGTACATGGAGAGAAAAGGGTTTGATTTACACAAACTCGGCTTTCTCATAACATTTAATCCTTGAAGCCAGCTGTACATGTTGGGGCTGACAATTACTCCTGAGGGGGTTCTGACTCCAGCCTCCCAGAAATCTCAGTCGTGACCCTAGGAGAATTCCCTGCACAGCCACAAGGAGCTGAAACATGAGCTGTTCCTACTTGTTCCAGGGCTGGAACCTAAATGCCTGCAGAACTGGAGTATGCTCCAGTTAAAAGAAAAAAAAAAAAAGCAAGCAGGAAAAACACCCTCAAAAACTCCATTACCTTCTATCATAAACTTTTTACTAGAATATAATCCTGTGTGCCTTGACTACAGACTACATCTAAACTTCTGTGTTGCAAACTCTCTCTCACGTGGAATGGGGATTCCTGTATGGGGACGCCGTGCACCTGCCCCTGCATGCAGCACTCATGCAGCGGGGTGTGCATGGATGTGACCTCTGCATAGGCAAATGACATATCTTCACACCATCCACACTTGCTGGGGTTTTAGGCCCCGTGTGTGCACATACGTGGACACACCTTGGTGGGTGGTAGCATTATGTCAGCACCGACCGTAGGGACTGGGTTTTTCTCCAGCGTGTTTGGGGAATTAACAATCATGTTTAAACTTCTTGGATAATGTTTGGAATAGTCCATTTCTTCTCCATAAGACTTCAGATCTTAGCAAGTTCAGGACTTTGGATTTAACTAATGAACTCATGCAAGGATGATGATAACGAATGCTCCCATTTATTGAGCACTGACTATATTCCAGGCATGTACTTTAGAAATGTGTTTAATCACCACTAAAATGCTGCAGCCTTTTGGGTTGTGGGCAGAGGAGATCAGAGTTCCCACCAGGAAGGCCGGCTGGTGGCAAGAAGGGCTCCGTGCCGCCCTGTCCACTGTGGGGCAGAATGGCCCAGGCTGGGTGCTCACCACCTCGTGAGTAGCTGGCTCCCCTGAGCTCCTCTGCAGAGAGCCTGTGTCGTTTATGGTGCCTCCCTTCTGCCAGGGACAATTTCCATCAGAGGGTTTTAGAGAGAAGACAGAAGCTGAGCCTCTGACTGGGAGCAGAGTGTATTATTCAGAAAAACAGAACCAACAGGACAGAGAGAGACTACATAAAGGGGATTCATCTGGGGAATTGGCTCATGCAACCGGGGAGGCTGAGAAGTCCTCCGATCTGCCGTCTGCAAGCTGGGGAACCCGGGAAGCTAGTGGTGTCATTCACTTCGCGTTCAAAGGCCGGAGACCTAGGGAAGCCAATAGTTTGAGTCCCAGAGTCCAAAGGCTCAAGAACCAAGAGTGCCAGTGTCTGAGGGCAGGAAAGACGGATGTCCCAGCTCGAAAGAATTCGCCCTTCCTCCGGCTTTTTGTTCTACCTGGGCCCTCAACAGATTGGACGCTGCCCGCCCACACCGTGGAGAGCGGATGGTCTTTACTCGGTCCACTGATTCAGTGCTCACCTCTTCCAGAAACGCCCTCACAGACACACCCAGAGATGTTTTACCAGATGTCTGGACACCCCTCAGCCCAGTGAAGTTGACACACAAAATTAACCATCACACGGAGTGCACGGCTGCCGTGTCAGAAAGCTTCCGGAGACCCAAGGAGAGGCGACCTCTGAGCCACCAACTTCTCCTCGCCCTTCCAGGCCAGACGCTGCCCCTCTGCGGCCCCCTGCACTCCCGGGCTGACCACAGGCGTGGCCCTGTGGCCATGGGAAGGGCCCAGTGAGGGCTGGGGGGACGGGAAGAGTTAACCCGGCAGTGGGTTCTGTTTTATGCAGAGATGTTCGCCTTCCCTCTCCGCATCTCCAGGCTGGCTTCCACGGTGACTTCATTAGCAGCAAGCTGCTAATTAAATTTCATATTTATGATCAGAAAATAAAATCATTGGACCTTTTTGAAATAGGATTTTATGAGTTTTGGCTCAGGCAGCTGAATCAGCAGTCAGGGGCTGACACTGTTTAGAACCACAGTTTCAAGGCGGAGATAAAGAAAACAAATAATGCCGGGGAGGGGGTCGCATCCTCAGTCCTTGGACCAGCCTGGCCGGAACTGGCGTGGGGGCCTCGGTGGGACAGACCTGGGTCCACTGTGGGAGCCCGGGTGTTGGGAAACGGAGCTGCCTCCCAGCCCCCTTGGGCTTTGGGAGGGCTGGGGCCCGGGGCTCTGGGCTGGGACTCGTGCACCGAAGCCCCTGAGGCCGAGTCAGGTGTGCTCTGTGTCCGGTCACCGAGCCCCTGCGGGGCTGTTTTGCTGCAGAGCCAGCTGTTCTGTATTTTCTTTTTCTCGCCATACTAGAGAAATCATACCTCACCCGCAAGCTCAGTCGCCTCCCTCACTGGGTTAGCATGCCGGAAGCTCTCAGATGCCACTTCCTTTCCGTGTGTGACTTAGTCACTGCCACCTTCTCCGAGGCGTCCCCGACGTACCTTCTCCTCTGTGGCCTCACGTGGTCCCCTCTTCTCGGCAGGTGAGAGGGCGCAGCTTCTGCCACCCTGCGGCGCTGGCGTCCCTCGTGGCGCCCCTCAGACAAGCCCAACAGGAATCTCCTCACCCTCTCGTGAGGAAAAGGGAATTAAGCCTGAATTTTACCATTTATGTTTTGATCTCGCCCATGGGGACTGTTCTAGAATCCCAGAGTTGGAAGGGACTTCAAGGGGGTGCAGCCCACCTTTGAATTTGGGACATTCCTTCCCCTGAAATCTCCAGCCCCGTGACAGGGCAACTTCCTCTGGTGTCTTTTTGGAGGGTTTACACCTCCTGTGTCTCCTGCCTCCACCAGGAAGGACCTGCTCTCTCGGGGCAGGAGAAAGTGCAAGTGGCGGGAAGATCGGGAAGCAGAGGTGTGAGAAGAGGGGCCATCCCTGGCTCTCCCCTGACCCCTCTGGCCGCCCCTCCTCCCCGGGCTCAATGCCTCCCCATCCAGACCCTTCTGCGACGTGGGGGGACAGCAGGGCCTGGTTCGCGGGGCCGTGGCAGCGACGGCAGTGTGAGAACACGCTTGTGCGGGGCCAGTGGGATCTGCGCGCAGCGGCTCGGGGAGAGCCCAGACAGTTTTTTTCTCTCGGGGCCCCCACCCCTGCTACGAGAAGCGGTTGGGCGGGCACGATGGCACCCGCGACCCCTCCCAGCTCTGAAACTCCCACATCTTACGCTCTGACTCTAGAATTGCCCCCGCTGTGCCCTTGCCCCCGTGTGCTCTTGGAGTCGTCCCTCTGTGGACAACGTCTGGGTGATGCCCTCACACAGCAGGTCACAAGAGGGTGGTGCCAGCGCCACCCCCCAAACCTCCTGCCGCGTACCTTGAGACCCCAGCAAATCCTACAACTTCTGAGCCCATTTCTCAGTCAGAACCGCAGAGAGGATGGAAGGAGACCCAGTTAAGCACAGCGTCCCCACAGTTCCCTTCCCGAGGGTGACAGTTGTCAGGACGGGAGTCCTGGAGAACAGGGGAGCATCAAGGGCCGCATCTCCCCTTCCTGCTCCTCCGTCAGCGCACGTCGGTGGGCACACTCTGAGCACCTAGTGCGCAGGAGTGCTGCAGGAGGTGGTGCGTCCCCTTCTGTCCTCGGGAAGGAGCCGTGACATTGAGCAGCACAAACTGCGCTGTCCCTGGGGAAAACAAGCAGCTCCCAGCCCCAAGCTCTGCCTAGATGTGGCAGTGAGCTCTCCTCGTCGAAGCATCACCCCCGTCTCCGCACTCACCAAGAGGGTAGTGCTGTCACTGTCCCCACCTGTGCCCCAGACCCACCCACCTGCTGGGCCCGGGGCCTGCCCTGTGTAAGCCACGTCCATGGCCCCTCTGCCTTTTGGCTTCGGCTTGGGTTTGGCCGAGGGGAGACAGAGGGAGGACCCAGGTCTGGCATTGAGGTCCCGAGGCGCCCCTGGGGGAGTCTGTGGGTGGCCTGGCCCCATCCGGCCGTCCCTGCAGCCACTGTGCCCACTCCCGCCCTCCCTCTGGCCCTTCAGGCTCTGCTAGAAGCCCTGCCCGGTTCCCTGTCAGCTCCCTGCCCACACGTGTCCCTTTACTAAACTCTGCCCAGACCCGGCTCACACAGCATCTGTCTCCTGCCAACGCCTGACTGAGTCAGAGTGGAGCATCTTGCCCAAGGTCACCCAGCTGATTGGAGCCCTGCCCGAAGCCACTGTGGGTGCCCAGGGAGGGGGACACTCCCTGGATAAGGAGCACTGATGAGGACACTGGAGGCTGGACAAGAGTCTGACGTGCAGGTGGTGGAGGAGTCGTGGGGTGTATGAGTTTCTCGAAGCTGCCTTAACAAATGACCCCAAACTGGGTGGCTTAAAACCACAGGAATTTATTCTCTCACAGTCACGGAAGCCAGAAGTCTGAGATGCAGATGTCAGCGGGGCTGTGCTCCTTCCCAAGACTCGGGGGGATCCTCCCTGCCTCTTCCAGCCTTGACAGTTGTGGCATTCTCTGGGCTCCCTGGCTGGAAGCACCTCAATCATACCTTGGCCTCTGCTCCGTGCCGCCCTCTCTGTGCTTGTGTGTGTTTTCTGCTCTTAGCATGACACGCGTGCTTACTGATCACACCCCAACTTTTTGGAAAAAGGAAAGGGAACAGCAAGTAATCTTGCAACCGGGACAGGCTGGGAAGCAGAGGGATTGGGACAGCAGGGTAGATTTGGGCCTTTGTGCGGGGCCAGGAAGCACAGGGTGAGAAACTTGTGTTCACTCGTAATAGGAAGGGGGTGGGGGGACATTGGCAGCCTAGGGAGGGAACGGTGCCCACCGCAGATCACCTACACGCGCAGGATGCTCCCACGGGTGATGTTCACGCATCGCCCCATCCATCCTTCCCACGACACCTGTGGCCCCATTCCCCTGTGAAGACAGGTCGTTCCAGCCCATCTGCCCTCGGGACGTCCACTCCCAGGGCCTCCTACATAACGAGGCAATTAGAGCTCTGCCGGTGTCTGTGGCACAAGAGGCCTGTCGGAGAGTGGTAGAGAGGAGACATGGGCTACCAGAGACATTCAGTGGTCCGAGGTAGACGCCGGGTGATGGCTACAGACAGGGGTCCAAGGTACTCTCAGCTCTGCACCCACTGCGAATGCTGACAAGTTGAGAGGAGCAAAAGCTATAATATGATGTGTGCTCATAGAAGCGGCTTCCCTGGAATGTTCTAGGCCCTGCACTTCCCACTGTCTGATCTTCCTCCTCCATGGGGTTCAAAGGCAGAACAGGCCAGAGCGGTCTCCAGAGTGAGGGCTGGTCAGGCATGGGTGGGGGGGAGTGGGCAGGAAGAGCAGCGCTGCCCAGGACGGTGGTGACGGTGAGGCTGGGCTCCTGCCCCCCATGGCATGTGCCGCCCGTTCTCTGCCGCACCCACCTGCCATGCAGAGCACAGGCCCCTCTGCCCTCCCAGCATCCCCACTGCGTGGAGTGGACAGTCGCTCACAGGCTCTGCTCAGAAGAAAGGGGGAAGTAAGGCACCCCCGCCCCCACTGCTGCCCCTGCTAAAAATAGAGGCAGCATCTGAGTGGGGCGTCAGCGTGGGCTTCCGGGGAGGCTGCGGTTCCCTGAAACGTCGGCATCTTCTGGGGCCACGCAGGCACCCTGCTGGAGGAGAGGGGATTCGGGAGGAGTGTGAGACCCTGGGACCTTGCTTGCTCCCAAACAGTGAGTATATTTCCCAACCAGCTGGTCCCCCAGCCAGGCCCACGTGTGCAGAGCTGGCGAAGCCCCGTCCCGGGGGGGCTGCCGTGGGGCCCCACTCCCTGCACCTGGCGCGCTGCTCTCGCCTGAACCCCTGTGCTCTCGTGGCCTCGTGCGTGATCCTTTTCACCTCTTACTTTCCTAAACATGACATGGCATCTCAGCAGCGGTGCTGGGCGAATGTTTCATGCCATGGCTGGGATTGCACAGAGCGCAGACTGAGTATGCAGAAGGCACTCCGTAAATGCCCGTGACCCACAAGGACCAGGATGCTCCCGTCGTCATGCGCTGAGTCTCATTTTCTTCTGACTGAGGACAGTGCCAGGGCTGGAGGGTAGGGGGCGGTGCACAGAGGAGCCTTGTGGAAGGACAGAGGTGCCTGGGCCCCAGCCCGGGCAGAGGAAGTGTATGCAGCGGCTGTTTCCAGAACCCAGGGCCGTGCTTTTGTCAGAAGCAGCTGCCCTACAGCCTGGCTCTCCCTGGGTCTGGGAAGGGCTCTTGCCCCCACCCAGAGCACCCTTCAGTCAGATCATCTGGGGTTTCTTGAGGTTCCAGATGCAAAGAAATGAGCCTGTGCCTCACTGAGGCTCACCCAAGGCCCAGCCCCTGCCCACCTGCAGAACGGACCAAGAAACACTGAGGACAAACCAGGCAATTGCAGGCCAGGAGCTTCCCAAGGAGGCAGCAGGACCGCGGACTCCAAGGGGTACATTCCCCTCCTCCTGGAGTCTCTTCAAGGCATCCGAGCAGATTTTTGAATTCCTGATGAAATGCTTCAGAAATTCCTTTTTTTTCTTTTTTTGAGACAGGGTCTTGCACTGTCATCTGGGCTGGAGTGCAGTGGCACGATCACAGACCACTGCAGCCTCGAATTCCTGGGCTCCAGTGATCCTCCCGCCTCGGCCTCCCAAAGTGCTGGGATTACAGACCTGAGCTACGGCGCCTGGCCCAGGAATTCCTTAAGTCCCACAGGGTTGAAAAAACTTTGGCAGCCCCTTGGGATGTTTTGCTTATGAGAGACTATGCTCTTGTTTTGTGGGTTTAAACTGACTTCATTGGTTTGAAAAAGTCAGCCAGGTCTCAGAGTCCTCCTTTAAAGTGGGAAACAGAATGATACATTCAAGGCATCTCAAAGTCATGCAGCGGATAATATCCCTCAATGCAAAAATTTCAGGGTGATCCCTGGCTGTCTCGCCTGCAGGGTAGACGCCCGGCCTGCAACATGCCCGTGTAACCTGCACGCCTGGCTTCCTACACGGGCGCATTCAGAGCCCCTTGCACACGGGCAAGAAGAGATAGCCGATCACGACGCAGGCAGGTCACCCCACCGCTGAGGAGACGCGTTCCTGACAGTCTCCCGTTCACACGGATCGACGGTTTCTGGGTGCAGCTTTGACAGGTGCCTTATTTCATTATTGGTGGTTGTCTCGTTTGACACACACATAAAAAAGGCTTCCCCATTTGCATCTGATTTATCGTTGTTCGCTTACACGGCAAGAAGCTAGCGATGATCTGAGCCTGCAGAGTCCCAGGTCCCTGTCCCCGCTGCTAGGTAGCGTATTTCCATCACGGCCATGCTGTGGGCTGCATAAAGCATCGGAAAAACATGGCCTCGTGTTTGCTGGTCTCGTATTTGAGCAGAGAACATGAAAAGAAACACCCACGAGCCTCCAACCCCAGCAAATTCATTTAAAGACATTTTTACACAATACATCATTAAAAGAGATTGGGGGTGGGCAGGCTGAGGAAGTTCATCCCCTTAGAAGAAAAACATGGGCATATTTTGAAATGTGTGGCACTGTCTTCCTGACTCCTCTCACCTTGCACAGATGTGTGGGAAGTCTGAGTCTGGGTATTTTTAAGTGCAAGATCACCAGTGGCTTTGAAACAGGTGAGCTGGCTTACGGAAAATTACTCAAGTTCATGTGCAAGTTGCTTGCGGTCTCAGGAACTCTCGGGAGTTGTGGTGTGGCCTGAGATCGTCTCTCTCTCTCTCTCTCTCTCTCTCTCTCACACACACACACACACACACACACACACACACACACACACGCTGGACCCGCCCTCTCACTTTCTCGCCCTGTGCCCGGCCCACGCCCACCTCCCGCTCCCTCCGCGTCGCCTGTCTGCATTTCTCTTTCCTGTTCTCAGCTCTGCACCTGTGGGCACCAAATAAAACCCTGAGTTCTTGTTCCCTTTTCTCTGCCACCAGCCCGTGTCCCATCCCCTCTTCTAACTCACCCTCCTCCTTTCCCTGCCAGGTCATTCCTGCAGTCCCCACGTGGACTGTTGTCTCCTCCAGGGACCTCGGGTTCGGAAGCCGCTGGAATCCTTCGGTGAGGAGCGTGTGGCTTCCCCCCAGGGCTCCCATCCCAGCTGTCACCCTTAAATGTCCCCTCTCCAAGCCCCAATGGCTGGGCTGTTGGAGGGTTTGTGTCACCATGGGCTCGGGGTCTGGGCCTTGCTCACATGTGCTCGAGAAATTGTAGCTATTTTTATTTAATTTTAGCTATTGAGGTAAGATTCATGTCACATAAAATTCACCATTTTAAAATCAACAACCCAGTGGCATTTAGTACATTCACAGTGTCATACAGCCACAGGCTCTGTGTAGTTCCAGAATATCTTCATCACCCCAAAAGGAAACCCTGTCCCCCTTAGCAGTCCCTCCTGCCACTCTTCCCTCCCGTCCAGCCCTGGCAACCACCCAGCGGCTTCCTCTATGGATTTGCTGTTCTGGAAATTTCATATAAACGAATCTCGCAGTTGTGAGCTTTGTGACTGGCTTATGTCCCTGGGAATACTGTTTGCAAGGTTCATCTGTGTCATAGCAGACGTCCGAATGCCATTCCTCTGCAGGGCCGAGCAATATTCTGTGGCGTGCGTAGGATGTCTATGTTAAATGTCCCTGGCACTCAGGGTCCGGGGCAGCAGGGCTGTGAAGGCAGCTGGCAGAGGGGGAGGAGGAAGGCTCGCTCAGCCCCAGATACAGCGAGGATGCCAGATCCGGTGCCAAGCGTCCCTGCCCACCTCCCTCGCTCACCCCACAGGGCAGTCCGATCCTGCTGGCGAAGGCTGAGCTCCAGGCCGGCCCTTCCAGAAGGCACGTGAGGGGAGGAACAGCCACGGCAGAGAGCCTTCCTGAGCTGCCTCTGGCTGTGCTCCTGAGTGCATCACAACAATTAATTACAGACGCCCTTGATCATCCCAAGTAATAGGGGACAGGAATAACACAGAGATCACTGAAACGTGGGGCTGCGGGCAGGGGCTGCAGGCGTGGGGGGGGTGCTGTTCCATGAGAGGGCTGTTTATTTTGTAGTTCATTGTAAGTAAAGAGAATCCCCCTCCTTTCTGAATTCCTCTCTCTCTCCCTTTTTCTCTCTCGGAAGCTTAACGTGTAATTGGAATCATAAACCTATTTTGCTCCCAACATAGTGGATGCTCAATTAATGTATTTTAACTAACGGGCTCCCTGGGCATCTCCCTGGCAGAGCAGTCTGAGACGGAAAGGCTGGCTGGTTTGGATTTCGTTTCTGTGCCCACCTAGTCTCGATGGAAACGCTCATTGTTATAATAATTGTGGTAATAAGAGCACCGGATGTGGGATCACACTTTATATTTCTATAAATGCCTCCCGTAAACGGCGATGTGACCATAAGACACCCGGAAGGAGGGGAAAGGGGACACATCAGGACTCTGGAACCTCCACAAACTGGGTCTCCAGTCCCCGGGCATTGAGAGACACGGCGGTTGCTCCTGGCAGGTTGCTTAGGAACCCTTTCCTGAATTAGTGGATTTGCTAAAGATTGAGACACTTCTATTTTCCTGTCTAGTTAAAAACTAAAGTTCCTTGCTGCATTCTGCAGTTTTCCATCACCGGCATCGTGATCCTTCCTTTTCCTCCTGGAAAGCCCAGCCACAGTCTAGGGTGGCCCTAGGTTAGGTTCTAGGAGCCTGATCTCTTCCCAGGGGCCCCCCGCCTCCGCTTCCGCCTCCGCCGCGGTTTGGTCACTGAGTCATTCTGCCCCCTGCTCTGAGATTGGGCGGGCGCCCACTGCATGCAGACACCATGGCACAGAGGTGTCATGGCCTGGTTGTCCAGGAATGTCACCTGGTGAAGCAGTTACCATTCACGCCTGTTCCCTTTCGCAGCGAGGGAGTGACAGGTTACACGTGATCCCCAGAATGATGGCTGGCGTCAGGTTATGGATTTTCAAAGAATGAGAATTCCACAAACAGGACTGAACTCCAGAAAGCCCCTGTGGCTATAACGGATTTTCCTCGAAGGCGCAGAAGGTCCTGCAGTTTCTGGTGGTGCTCCGGGGAAGGAGCAAGTTGCAGAGACCCGTGGTGGCCCTAACACACGTGTCTTGGGGCACCAGCACATGGGAGCTCTCCCGGGGAAAGATAGGACCAGCCAGCCTGCCGACATCTCTCCCAGTAACGACGGTGTGAGACAAGGTGTCTCTGTCCCTGGGGGTCAGAGATTGGAGAGCCACCTCTTCTAGGCGCCTACCCGGGACCAGTTGAGAGGGCAGATGGCTTGGCACGTGCCTCCAAAGTGCAGGCACAACAGAGCCACCTGGGGGCACGCGAAGGGCACCTGAGCCCGTCAGGCTGTCGTGCTGGCAGCTGTCACCACACGCACGGAGATAAAGGTCTCATCGGCCGAAGGGAAGAACCACAACAAGAAAAAGAAAGCCGGCATTTAGCCATTGGAAATCAATCACTTTATAAATATTAAACTCCTATTTATGTACGGCCTTGTTAGGCCACAGGGAGTACAAGGAAACAGGAGGTGGGATCCTGCCCAGACATCACAAGGAACAGGGAAGGCATAAAAAGATGCTCACAACACCAGCTGGGTGAGTTTCAAATTGGAAGCCCAGACAGAAGGATTGAGGATAAGTCTTTGAAGTTTTTCTCTAAGTGCCGTTCGGTGTGGAGGCTGTTACACAGGGTGATGAGGAAGTGAATTCTAGTTTTTGTCTTGAGTTCACTCACTGCTGGCATCTGAGGGGCGTGGACTAAGTGAGATTGATTGAGTGTCCACCTTATGTGCTACCACGACCTTTAGATATTAGGGCTACTCATCCAATTTCACAGACCAATCAAAGGGAGCTCAGAGAGGTTAAGCAACATGACCAAGGCCACACAGCAGCAAATGGCAGAACTGGAGTTTAAACCCAGGGCGCTCTTCCCACTAGAACACAAAGGGGAGCTGTCAGTTGTATCTCTTTATGCAAAGATTTTTATTTTTGGTTTGACTTTTTATTTGATTAGAATTCCTGAGACCCTTCCCCCACACCCTTTACCCTTTTTTGTGAGGGAGGGAGGGAACAATGTTCCTCCACACCAATACCCACAACTTACTTTAACTTCTTAAGGGCAGGAGTTATCTCTTCCTTATTTGGAGGTGCCCCATACTTGGCCCCCAGCCACCCAGCTCTCCAGATCTACAACAGAAGGCATCCTCAGAGACCGCTCGTTTTAACAGAGTCACTCGAGCCTAGCCCTCAAAAACCACCTCCTCCTTTTTCTTCTGCTGCCTGGAAATCTGCCCACTGAACTGACATATGTGATACATGAAAGTGCAGTTTTGATCTCAAGTCTTGAGCACCTCGGGTTAAAATAAGGAAGCCTGAGGCCTAAATAAAACCCAGGTCTGCTGCTTCCGGCACCGCGGTTTGGCCAGACCCGAAGCCCTTTTGAGAAAGAGGAGTTGGGTGCCCCGTGCAGTCCCCAGGACAGCCAGGCCTGGAGTCCCCTCCTTGGGGCTTTCCTGCTGTGGTCAAGGGGACGTCCCGGGTCTCACACGTTGACGGATTCTGGGATAATAACAGGAGGATTAGAAAGCTGGAGGCAGAAGCCACCCCCCCACCCCGTTCCCACATATGAACCCCCCGAAAGCTGCATTGTTTTAGATGCGAACCTTCTAGTTGATAGAAGAAGTTGGCAGAGTTACTCTCAAACACACAGAAACGTGTTTGGACATGTTGCTGCATTTACCTGTTCCCACGATATTTCATGATGTAGACGGCCCCACAGAAGTGCATTTTGAACGGATCGCTGCATCGATTCTACGCGTATTTCCAGCGTGCCTCGTAAGTGCAGAAGTGCGTCGCGGGGGCTTGTCTGTGAGCCGCTGGCAGCTGAGGCCTCAGAGGAGGCGTGCGATGCTGGCCGGGCGGCTCTGGGCCCCGGAGATAACGTCCTCTGAGCTGCAGGTAGCGACTGGGGTGATCTCTCTGCCCACCCCGGTAAACACAGTGCTGAGCCTCCGGGCTCGTGCTCACCTGTACCGATGGGCCAGACTGGGCTGACATCAGGTTCCCTCCTCCGTCCTCGGCTCCCGTCCTTCCTGCGGCTTCCTTCCTCTTCCGATGAGCCAGGGAGCCTTTCCGACCGTCATTCCTTCAAGTTTCTCCACCCCACCTCCCTCGCTTGGCCCTCAGCACTCGGGTATTTGTCACTTGTGTCTTTTTCTCACTTGGCCTCGTCACCTTTTGTTCTCTGAATCTTGCTGTAGTCAAAGTTTCTTCCTTTCTTTCTCTTCTGCTTTCCGCGTCTCGTCATGCTCGCTGCATCGAATGAATGAATGAATGAATGAACGAATGTGTGGGACTCCCACTCCCCCGCCTCAAACCCAGTCTGGAATATCCTCATTACCACACTTCGCAGACATTCCCAGGGTTGACATCCGGGGGCATCTGGGTCCTGGCCCAGCCTCTCGTTTTAACCCGGCCTCGTGCCCCTGGGGACCCCAGAGCCCGCGAGTGAGAGGAGAAAACGAGAGGGGAAGATTTAAGGTCTGGCTGTGGCTCCCGCAGAATCTTCCTGCTTCTGGCTCTTGGCTGCCCTCCGAGTGGGACTCGGATTTGATGATGCTGCTGACCTTTTCTGTGAAACTCAAGGGCCCAACCCTTTCACTTAGAAGATTCTTGGGGCCGCTGGGCCCACCCCATGCGTTCCCACACCAACCCCAAAGGCTCCCGGGAGCAGGATTTCAGTCTCTTTCCCGTGTCTGATTTTGCTCCTTCCAAACCATCTCCCCGGTTCCCCAAATCAAAAAGTAACTTGTAATTTTCTTCCTCTCCCCTTCCAGACTTTAGTTTTTCTATAATTTATGCATGAAAACGTGTGCTGTGTGTCCCACCTTGTGGTTGTGTCTGTACCAAGGCCCCAGGCCGGGCTCTGGGGAGATTTGTTTATGGCCCACTCTGCAGAGGGGACCAGGCGTCGCGCTGGAAGGACGCCAGCGGGTGCACACGAGCCTCCTCCCGAGGACTCCGCAGCCGGGGAGGGAATGCGCAGCGGCAGAAGAGTAAAAAGCACAACGTCTGTCTGTGCCCTGGCGGCGTGAAGGGGGCAGTTGGACCAGACTCCGCAGAGAGGCGGCCTGCGCTGCCTGCGTCACTTACTCTCACTGCTTTCGGCTTGGTGGACTGACACCAAAGGTAATTCTGCAACACGGAATGTTCTATCGTAGAACCTTAGATCATGCCAGCACTGGATTCAGCAAACATTTACTGAAAACCCCCTCCGTGCCAGACAGCACGGTTCCAAACCGGTCCGAGACTAACATGACGAATTCCAAGAGCAACAGTGGGCTCCCCACGAGGCTTCCGACCCAAACAATAAAATGATGGCCAAGATGTTGACGACTACGCCAAGGAAGAGGAATGGCCTCAGGCCCACAGGTGAAGCAAAGGGTCCATCTTCGAGGCACAGAGCGGCCCTGAATTGGCATCAGCTGGTGGTCTCGGTCGCGTCCCACTCCTGCGTCAAAGGCGGGTTTGCTGACCAGGCTTTCAAGGCAACAGCAGGAGAGGACAGTGTTTCGTTACCACCAAGGCCAGGTTTCCCCCGGCTAGTCCTGTAGCAAGGCTACACTTGACAGGAGTCCGGGAGGGTGACCTCGCTCTGGGATTTGCATCTCGCGGAGGAGTCCAGCCACGGCTCACGGTGGCCCTCGAAGCTGTCGGTCTGGTCTGTGCACAGCCCTGGGGTCCAGATGGAGCAGATGTTCATGAAGAGCCGATGTGATCAATTGATCCGAATTTCAGAACGATTTAAATCTGTCGTTCCTAATAGTGCTTTTTTCTTTAAAGTTTTTCAGCAGTGATGTTAGAAAAAAATGAGAACTAGGTAGGAAAAAAAAAAGCCACATCCTTTGGTAATGCAAGAAGTGTCTGCCCTTCCAAAATCCATGGTCTTGGTACAAATCCGGAGCCACTACAGAGTAAGTCTGGACGCGTGGCAGGGCCGGAGCGGGGAGGTGGACGCTTGGTTGCGCCCTTGGTCTGGGGTCTCAATAAACATGCACGCCAGCACATCCTCACTCGTGCTTTCTCCTTTCTAAAAGACATCAGGCTGAGACATTTTTATCCACAAAAACCATTGTTCCTTTGCTGGGTCACCTAAAAGTAGATGGCTGTAGCCCTGTGAGGAGTTTGGGGTATAACTATTCGAGGCAGCCTAGTGCGCAAGGAGGTGCCGGGGGTGGTGGGCAGTGCAGTGGGCGTCACAGAGGCTGGAGAAGGGACCGCAGTGACTGAAAATGAGGGGCCTGGCTGAGGATTTGAGACAGGCCACAGCAGGCAGGGGAAATAAATCGTCCTGCCTGCGTGCCAGGAGCCAGGATGATGGTGTCGTCTGTTAGCTGCGATTTCCTCACGGCGTTGGCACGCCCAGAGTCGTTGGTTTCTCGCCCCCACGGCACTTTATACTCGGGTGGTACTTAATCCTTCTGGATCACTTGCTGACGCCGGTGCTGTGCCTGGAAGAAAGGGACAGGAATGAATAGACAGATGAGGTAGTTGCTCAGATTTGAGAGCTCAGAAGTCTGTGTCCGGGACCCACACGACTTAGAAGATATGTTGTATGTATCTGCTAGGACTGTTTTCAGCTGCAAGTAATAGAAACATAATCAGATTTTATACATATTAGGGATTTTATTCTTTTCATGGGCCAAGAACTCAAAAATTAGCTGTCCAGGGCTGCCACCCATGACCCAAGGTTCTCGTAGCATCCTGCTCGACCACCATTAGAGCATGGCCTTATCTTCATGGTCACAAGATAGCTGCTCTGCTTCCAAGCATCACATGCACATTCCACGTGGGAAGACTGGTAAAAGGCTCTTTTCACCCAGTTCTGCCCCCCTTAAAGTGCGTTCCTAGACATCTCACCCAGAAACTTCCACTTCCATCTCCTTAGCCAGAATTGTGCCATACAAGCCACCTCTAGCTGCAAGGGAGGCAGGAGATAATTTCTTAGATGGGCACGGTATTGCCCCAGACAAAATTGGTGCTCTTTAATAAGTACGAGAGAGAATGGATATTGGGTCGGCAGCTGGCAGTGTCTGCCACTCCGCTGTGAATTTAAAATGATAATTGCTCCTTTCAAAATATGTATCAGTGAAGCTCTACTGATGCTGTACACATGTTAATTGATAGGAAATGTTATCATCTCAATATTTCGGTTGAATGAGCTGAGATAGAGAGAGGTTAAAAAGTTAACTGGGATATGAAGGAAGAGTCTAGCAGGGGGGATTTTCTAGCTGCTTCTGTAAGTGCCCTTTTTGTAGGAAGAAAGGAGATTCGACAGGAGGGTGCATGAGGGGGGTGACTCAGGGCCTTCCCAGAAAGCTTTCATTTCAGGGCTAAAAAGGCTGTGATGGCTGGAGGCCGGGCATATGCCAGCATCTCTTCAGTCCTCTCTCATGAGCAGTAGATCATCTTTTAAATAATCTTTTTCCCTTTTTTTTTTTTTTTCTGCCAGAAGTCCTTTCAATTATGTGGAGCTTGCATTGGAATAATTAAACCCTGCACATCAGGCCACTCACTGCAATCATCCAGGCAAATCAATTAACCAGAGACACATTTATCTAACTGACTGCTGGTCCCCTTCTGGTTTCAAAGTGTTTGCGCTGGGGAAGCTCGTGGAGAGAAGAGGTGTCTGTCTCCCAGAGACAGCTCGTTTTCAAGGGCCTTTCTGGATCTAAAACAATAGCAACCTCATTGTTTATTTTATTCAAGATTTGCTATTTATTTTTATTTATTCACCCAACAAATATATATTGAACACTTACTAAGCACAAGGCTCCATGCTAAGGTCTACCAGGGATACAGAGATAAGACAGACATGGCAAGTTGCTGGACCTCTCTGTGCCTCAGTTTCCTCATCTACAAAATAAGAACAGTAGTCGTATCTGCCTCATAGGGGTGTACGTATTAAATGAGAAGATCCACGCAGAGCATGTAGCACAGTATCTGGCATAAAGCGACTCCATATACCTTTTCAGAGGCAGCTATTAGAATATACGCTCCAGCAAAATGAGGGATTAAAATAATAAGGAGAAAGATATGGAATCTAATTGTTTAGATGAGATGCTATGCTTAATAAATGCTGGCTGTGATGATTACTAGCTTTATAAAGGTCAGACAATGTTGAGTGTGGGAGGGCTGAGTTGGAATCTCTGCTTTTCCACTTAAAGGCTGTGAGATCTCACCCCATTATTTAATTTTCTGATCTACCTTCTCATCCATAACATGGGAATAATAAAACCTACCTTACTGAGCTTCTGTGAAGGTTAAACAAGGCACACAGCACTTCCAGTTTATGAAGGAGTGAGCTGTCTTACAAGCATTATAAAAAATGGAACATGATGTATGTGCAGAGAATGAGGGTAACTCTTTGATTTTTCATATTTAAATGCGTTGTCCATATTTCTAATGATTGGCATGTGTTATTTTTTATTAGTGTTTTTTTCCAACCAAAGTAATACATGAGTCATGCAAAGTTAGAAGGTAAAATAGGCTTATGAGAAAAACGTCATTCCCAACCCGGCCGTCACCGTCCCCAGTCCTGATCCCCAGAGGCAATCGCTTCAACTCTTCAGTGCCGTTTTCTTCTGTCATTCACCTGCTGTTTCTGAGCAATACGCCTACATTGCTATTTATTGATATATTAGTGTTAAGATGTTATCAATTGACATATTGTTAGGTAGATGAGAATTTATCTTTCAGTAATAATCCGCTCCAAGCACTTCCTGTCCCTCCATTCTTTCATTACATTAGGTCACAATTCTTGTGTTAGATCATCTGTGATGGTTACATTGTTGTGAGTAGGTAAATATCATTCATATTGAGGCAAGTTGTGCGCTGTGATTGTTTTCTTTTGTCTGAATTTTTGTTTCTCCTGGAGTTAATATTGCCCTTTTTTTTTTTTTTGCATTAGCTCATTTTTCAAAATTTGTTCCCTTCTGACTCTCAGATCTGTCCTTTGCCTAACAACATTATTTCCTAAATTTTCAAATATGTTGGAAAACCATTCAGTGTTTTTCCCCTGGCAACCTCTCACTGGTGGATCCTCCATGATCTTGCTGTAATCTTGGCCAGCTCCTTCCTACTTCACTTCCATCCTGGGACTTCCCTTGCTGCTCTCTCCAGCTAGGTTCCTGCATTCTGAGCTCATATCTTCCTCTTTTTTGCTTTACTCCCTCATTTCACTGGAGCTTATCCTCTAGTAGCTTCTTAAGAAAAGGTATGTAGGAGATAAATATTTGGAGTTCTTGCCTTTCCGAAAATCATTTTATTCTATTTTCACATGTAATAGTTTGGATGGGTTTAGGATTCTAGGTTAAAAAGTATTTCCTGTCAAAAATGTAAAGGCATTGCCTCACTGTCTCTGAGCTTCCAGTGTTGCTATTAAAGATCTGACGCTACACTTGCTTCCATTCCTCTGCATGTAACCTGACGTTTTCCCTCTGGAAGCTTCTACGGTCTTCTCTAATTTGCTGGTGGCCTGAAAGTTCACAATGACATGCTCTGAGAAGGTTCTTTTCCACTTATTGTACTAAGCATTCAAAGGGTCCTTTGAGTCTAAAGACTCATGTTCTTATACTTAGCGAATTCTCTAAAATTATTTCTCTGATCATTTCATCCCTTAATTTATATTATATCCCCAAAAGATATACAAGAAAGGAAACAATCTCTAAAATTTCCTTTGTGGGTTTCTATTCTGTGGATATTAGACCTTCCAAATTGATCCATTTTTACCCCCTTGTCTTCTTCCTCCTTTTTTTTATTTAACTTTTTGGGCAATTTCCTCAACTTTATCTTCCAAATCTTCTACTGATTTTACATTTCTGCTGCCTTATTTTTAATTGCCAAGAACTCCTTCTCGTTCCTTGGTTGTCACCTTCACAGCACCCGCTACCACTGCTGTCTAGTCACAACGTCTTAGCTCACCCCCCCCAGGGGATCTTAATTATCGGGTCACGCTTTTTTAGGTTTTCTCTTATTCTGTGCGTTGTCTGCTTGCCATGGGTTCCTGTATCACTTTGTCCCCTTCCATCTCTGCCTTTCACGTGGACACTTTCCTCAAACATCCTCTGTTCTTAAATGGGAGGCGACAAAAACCAGGGTTCTGTTTGTCATCGAACGGGCTCCACTGCGGGGCGAGTGAGCACTGTCTGTGCCTGCGTAACACCAGGGAGACGGCATTTACCATCCACCAAGCAAGTGATTCCTCTTTTGAGAAGCGACAGTTGTTCTTTTTAACCTTGAGCTTGGTTTTCATTCTATCTTAAGTTTATATGTTAAAGTGACATTTCAGGGAGCTTTTGTGGACACGCTTTCTGGTTACGGCCCTTTAAAAAAGTAAACTTTTTGTAAAAAGCAGTTTTAGGTGCTATATGATAGTAATTAAGGGAAAGTCAGAGAACCTTGGGTCCAAATCCTACCTTTTATGCTAGTTATGTGACCTCGAACTTCTCCAAGCTTTTACTTTCTTGGTTGTAAGATGGGGATGCTGATGATGACGGATGATACCACCACCTACCTCAAAGAGTTCTTGAGGTTTGCCAAGTACGGGTAACAAAGTGCCTGGTGCACCGTGAACAGTCTCTCAGCCTGGCGGGTGACGTTTGGTCAGGTGAATGTGGGACAGATAAGCCAGTCTCTCAAGTGATCAAGAGATTGACTGTTCAATCCTGGAAATCTTCCCTGACCTGAGGACCAAGTTATCGAATGCTGTAATCAAAATTCTAAGGGCAGAAAGAGTTCAGCCTCATTGTTGGTTGTCTTGTGCCTCAGTTTCCCAGCCTGTGTTGACATGGTGGGAAGGCAGAATAGCAAGGCAAGCAGGGCAGACCTGTTCTCCCTTTCTTGCAATTAAAACCTTTCTTACAATCTTTTTAAAAAGCCTTTGTTTCTGATGTTAAAAGAAACACACGTTCTCTTTTTTAAAAAATGCAAATTCAGAAAGTCTAACTTCCCTTTGCGTTTGCTCATGGGCGCGTGGAGCTCTCTGCTGCTTTCTCGGGGTCCTTGGCTCTGCACACCATCTCCTCCCCAGCCCTGGCCCCAGCCCTGGGCAGTTGTGCGGCTGCCCCTGTCCCAGCCACGGAGCAGGGAGGCCATGAGGAGACCGAGGAGACGTGTCCTCCAGAGATGCGCATCGTGCCACCTGCCCGGGGCTGAGGGCCTCTGACAGCTCACTTCAACCTGAGCTGACACCCGACAAGAGCAGCTTTGTCAGCCTTGTGAGATCTAGTGTCACCTGTGATTAGTCCTCAAAGCCAAAACCAAGCAAGTTCCTGATTAAACAGCGGCATCCCGGGGTCCCCGTCACTCCTGAGTGGAGCTGTCCTGCTGCAGCAGCCTGAGGCCTCCCCTCAGGGCTCCGAGCCGCCGTCCTCCTCACCGTCCCAGGGTCTGAACACCGCCTTCCTTCTGCCCTTCCCAGAAAAACCCACACCCGGCTGGGCTCCTAGAACGGCTGAGCAGGGCACTGACAGTGGCCTCGTCGTCACCATAAGGAACGTCACCCTTGGGAAATTACAGCGTGGGTTTGCCATGGCATGTGCCTGCCTGAACCACGGCAAGCTGGAGGCTAAAAACATAATTCATAGCGCAGGGAGCTCTTCTGGGCTCGGGAACAGGGTTTGCTGCTTTTGACCTCGTGAATTAGGAGCTGATTAGAGCATCTCCACTCTGCAGGTGCCTGTCCCAAAGCCCTGTGAAGACCCCCAGCGCTCCCATCTGCCCTTCTCCCCTTTCCTGGGGTCTCGGGACCTGCGGTCAGTGCCCTTCTGAGTGTCCACGCACTGGGTGGGCCAGAAGCCCTCCTCGCTCAGCAACCCCGGCACACTCCACCCTGTCAGCGTCACTTGGGGCGACATGCACCTCGGGCCTTCCCGGCTTTTTCTTCCAAAGCAGAGCGTCCCTTTGAAACTTGAGTGGGTCCCTCTCTCTGACCTCTGCCCCTGCTCCAAGGCTGATTTTCGCTTTCTTCGCAGATCCTGGCCATCCCCACTCCGGATCCAGCGGGAGCCTGGCTCGAGGGAAGACGAGATCCAGCCAGAAGGTGTAGAAGTCAGACCCAATGACAGGATAGCAGGCCCGCGCCCTGTGCACCTGCTCCATGCCAGGTACTTTGCACGTGGTAGCCCTCTACGTGACAAAATAGCAAGTGAGGGTCACCCGAGACGTGGCAGGGGCTGGGAGGGGAGGAGGGGCAGGAAGCAGGCTCCGACGCCAGCCAGAGTGTGGGGGACAGAGAAGTTGCTGGTGTGCCTGGGATGCAGCTGTGACGAGATCGTGGGGCTGGCAGGCGGCAAATCACACGGGGCCTGGAGGTCAAAATCCAGATGTTAAAGTTCATTGTAAGAGCGAGAGGCAGCCACACCATAGGTGTCTTCAATGCACAAGCGAGGGATGTGAGCCTAGTGGCTGTCACAGACTTTGTCCTTGGGTGAGTAACGTGTCCTGTGCTTCCCCAGTAAAGGTGAGCAACACAGCCGGGGGGCCCTGAGCTTGCTTTTCGGCTGTTTGTGGAGAGACTGGTGTCATCTAGGATTTGGCTCAGACTGAAAGCTAAACCCTGCCGCGGGCCGGGTCAGAGCTGCTGCAGCTCTGGCCAAAACTGGCAGGTAGGCACAGACCCTCTGGCCTAGGGGGGGCTGTTAAAATTCAGAGCCTCCCCATCTCACAGTGCATTTATGGGCAAATTGCTTTCACAGAAACTGCCCAGAGCTTGACACAAGCCGCTGGGCTCGTCCCAGGTGATGCGGCTGTATCAGGCTGAGTTATAGTGAAGTGTTTGGGAAGGAAAATACATTTCAAATTGTGTCTGACACATTCTGTTCCTTTTGAGGCTGGCTACACTCCCCATAGCTTTTACCCATGAAATATTTCGTACATATAAAAATATATATAGGTAATGTGTATCGCTGAGACAAAGAACAGCAACATGGACACTTATGTGCCCAGCTAAAGCAGGGTCCCCTGGGCATCCTTCCAAGGTCACATCTCTCTGGCTGCCCCTCTCAGGGGAGCCACCATCCTGATTTGTATCAGGTCCTTGCTTCCTGGGATAGTTTTGCTATATATTCCTAATAGCAAAGTTTCATTTTGTATGTTTTCTAAATTTATGTAGACATTTTCGTCTCGTAAGTCTTCTGCGACTTGCTTTTTTGCTCAGCACCATGTTCCCAAGGTATTTCCCTGCTGATGCACGTGCCTGTGTTTCTTTGCGTTTTCGCTGCTATAGAGTGCGCCATTGCTGAATTTCCAGGTTTTTTTCCCCACTCTATCGCCGTAGGGTACTTGTGTGCTTTCCAGGTTCTTGGATACAGGATGCCGCTGTTGAACATTCTTGCACAGGTCTCCTGGCACACGTGGGTAGATTTTTCCAGGGATTATACCATGGTTGTGTGGTATGCATGTTCAACCCCACTAGGTAAAGCCAACTTGTTTTCCAATCCTCAAGTTTTTCCAACCGCTAAGAAGTGTCTGTTGGTGAGCCCCTGTGGGAGAAAAGGTGAATGGGGATATCGTTCTCGTTCTTTGCCGCTCCAGGTGGGAACAGATGGGCCCAGATCGTCACTCCTCACAGCTTGGGTTCTTGGCTGTATGAACTCTAATCCTTCACTCGGCTGCTTTATTTTACCTCTTCCTCTGCTCAAAACACTACCTGCTCTCTGAGGGGGGTGTTTTAGGGGAAACTTCGTGCCGGAAGGTCTGGGCAGGAATCCCAGTTAGACTTGCTGTGCACTCCTGAGCAGGTGCATGGGCTCTCTGTTTCTTGGGTTCTTTGTCTACAAAACAGGAACGAGCATTTCTACCTCTCGGAGCAGCTGTGATAATTAAATGAAATGATTTCTAGAAAGGGTCGGACACAGTGCCTGGCACACAGGGCCACCCAGGCAGGAGCATGTTCCATTCTACCCGCTGCGTGTTCTGCTGCCCCCTTCAGGCCTCCTTGGGCGCTGCAGTGGCTTGGGTGGGCACCTCGCAGTGCAGGGACCACGTCCTGGCACAGGGCTTAACATGGGGCAGATGCTCGAGTTGGCTGAGGATGAGGAGGCCCTCTCACCTGGGCACGTAGGAACTGGCTGGCTTCCCCAGGTTCGACTTGACCGCTGGTTGCCAAGTGGCTTTGATGCATGGGGCTGTTACTGATGGGACAGTTTCCAACAAAATCGAAGGTCTGTGATTTCGTTGCACCTGAGCTAGGAGTGTCATTTCCTGCTTGGTGGCTGCACGGGCCACCCCAGTCCCCAGAAGGAGCATTTCTGTGGCACCAAGCTCTCTCAGAACTAGGGGTTCAAACGTGCCAACTACAACCTCCTTGTCCGTAGAGGCCGGTGAGAAATGCTTCTCAGTCCATCCAGACCTGCCTGTCTCCCTGCCTTGAGCTGCCGTGTAACCAGTTCCGAGACACGAGCCTTCTGACTCCCCAAAAGGTAGAAGCTTCTCGACACCTGACTTTGGGTTCTTTTGTGCATTCACGGTGCTGGGTGAGTCCTTGCACAAAGCAGATGCATTTTCCAGTTAGGAGGCCTTGGCTGCAGATCACAGTAGACCCAACTTCACGTGGCTTAGAGCAAAGAGCAGTTAGTACCTTACAGATGAGAGTGCAGAGGTGGGAGGGGTCCAGAGCTGGTTAGTGCAGTGCCCGGCAGGTGACATCAAGGATCCAGGGTCTTTCCATCTCTCAGCCTTGCCACCCTGCAGGTGTTAGCATTTGCCTTCAGGTGGGTCCTCAGGTCACAGGCCGGATGCAGTGACCCTAAGCGTCACATACACCTTCACACACCAATACCCACAAGCTCGATGATGGAGTGTCCCTCCTTTGTGCTTCTTTTAAAGACCAAGGAAAACCACCAGAATCGCCCCCCGTGTACTTTCCTACAAGCTGCATGGGCCAAAATCAGTTTGTGCGCTTCCTCCTGAACCACTGGTAGAGGTCAAACAAGATCCACCCCTTGCAGCTCAGATGTCTGGCCTCCCTGAAACATGAGGCTGCCTGATTCCTGGAAAAAAAAAAATTGGGATTCTGTTAGCAGAAAGAGCAGGAGGGTGGTGTGGAGAGACACCGGTACTGTCTGCCACCTGCTCCATAAATAATTTGTTGAAGCGAATTCGTAGGATGTCAACTCCTTGAAAATAATAAAGACAAGTACATTTTCCTTTCTGAATGAAAATGATCATGCTGACACATTGTCAGAAGGAGCCATTATCGTGGGTGTATTTATGTTGCACTGGATATAAACCCTCACAGGTGACCCAGGCAGCCGGTGCCACGTGCTGCCAAAATGGCTCATAGAAATTAAGACAGGTCTGTGAAGCAAAGTTGTTATTGTCTATACCAACTTCACTGGACTGAATGGGAACCCAAATCCTCATTTTTAATCACTTCAAATCTGACTGTTACTCATAACACCAAGTAGATATTTTCACTCAAGGTTCTTTGGTTGCATGGAAAAAATTCCACTTAAAATAGCTTAAATTAGTGGAGAGGTTACTGAAGGCCCATAAGGGCCAGAAACCACATGTGGCCAAGGCTCGTCGGGACAGGAACTGAGTGCTGCACCGCAAGAGGCGACCCCGCCACCCTTCTCACAGAGCCCTGTGGTCTCTGTGGCGTTGCTCGGCAGGCGGCTTCCTCTACGTGCTTGTCCCTTCTCTGCTCTGACAGCCTTGACCTGCCTGTGTCTCTCTTCACCTGGCTCAGCTCCAGCCTCCGCGGCTGCCCTGATGCCACCTTCCAGCTCAATTCCCCACGGCAAACTCGCCCGTCCCACCGCACAGGAAATCTCTGAATCCAGCAATTTGACTGTTGCCACCCAGCTTGTCAATTGATCCTCCCTGGGGCAGGACAGGTGGCCGTGGCCAGAGAGGTTATTCGGTACTATCAAGGTATCAGGGCTGTGGCCTTCAGAGAGGATGTGGTAGGAAGGCACTGGTGTGGCTACTGCCCTAGACTGGGCTTTCATCTCTGTTAACGTTTCCTTTCTTTTTTTCAGACTGTACAAGTAATACATATATATATATATATATATATGCTTGCTGTAAAATACTGAAACAGTGTTGGCCACTAACCTCTGAACTCATCGCTCTTCCCAGATGTAACCACTGTAATCAGATCCTTTCAAACCCTCCACCTCACACACACACACACACACACACACACACACTCACACTCACATATGCACGTATATCTATATAATTATAGACTTGCTTTGGTGGATTACATAAATGATTTCATATTATATATATTCTGAAATTTACTTTTTGTAAACAGTGTATCTGGGGATGTTTTCATGTCACCGCATCCTTTTAAAATGCTATATAGTACAAAGGACCAGGAGTATCTGCTGATGGGCAATTAGGTTGTTTCCATTTTTACTATTACAAACAGTGCTCAATGTTCAAGTGAAAAACTAAGGGAAAATTAAATATCCTATAATAGGGGAATGGATAAATAGTATATTCTTGTAATGGAATAATATACAACAGTTAAAAGATGAATAAACCAACTAAAAATCCCAGATTATCAAATTGGATTTTAAAAAAACAAGGTCACCTATATACTGTCTCTAGTATATAGATATAAAGAGGTTGAAAGTAAAAGGACAATCATCAGAGAGCTGGAGTGGCTACGCTAATATCAGACCAAGTAGACTTTAAAACAAAAATATTACTAGAGATAAATAAAAACATTTCCTAATGATAAAAGGGCCAATCCACCAGAAAGATATAATAGTTATAAACACATATTCACCTAACAGAGGCCCAAATACATGAAGCAAAGACAGAATTGGAGGGAAAAATACCCAATTCAACTTTATTACACTACTTTCAATAATGAATAGAACAGTTAGGTGGAAGATCTGGAAACAGAAGACTTGAACAAGACTATACACAAACTAGACCTAATAGACAAGACAACTGTACTACTACACTCCTCCAACAGCAGCGGAATAATACATTTTTCTCAAGTACACACCTGAAACATTCCCTAGGACAGATTGTATACTAGGCCATAAGACAACCCTCAAGAAGTTTGAAATGATTATGATGATACAAAGTATATTTTCCCCACAATATAATTAAATATCAATAATAGAAAGAAATTTGGGAATTCACAAATATGGGGAAATTAAACAGCACACTCCTACTAAATAACCAATGAATCAAGGAAAAATTCACAAGGAAAATTTAAAAATCACAAGGGAATTAGAAATTAGAAAATGTGTTTGTGAAAACACAACATACCAAAACTTATAGGATGCAGCTAAAGCAGTGCTCAGAGGAAAAATCATCCCTATAATTGCCTGTATTAACAAAGAAGAAAGGGCTAGGCCCAGTGGCTCACACCTATAATCACAACACTTTGAGAGGCCGAGGCAGGAGGATCACAAAAGGCCAGAAGTTCCAGACCAGCCTGGACAACATAGCAAAACCCCATCTCTACAAAAATTAGCTAGGTATGGTGGCATGTGCCTGTAGTTCTAGCTACTTGGGAGGCTAAAGCAGAACAATCACTTGAGCCCAGGAGTTCAAAGTTACAGTAAGCTATGATCATACCACTGCACTCCAGCCTGGGTGACAAAGAAAAAAAGAAAAGAAAGATAGATAGATCTCAAATAAATAACCTAACCTTCCACCTTACAAAAGTAGAAAAAGAAGAGGAACTAACTAAATCCAAAGCAAGGAGAGAAACAGAAATAATAAAGACTAGGGCAGAAATAAATATACAGAAAATTAATGAAACCAAAAGTTGGTTCTTTGAAATATCAACGAAATTGATAAACCTATAGCTGGACTGACTGAGGAAAAAAAGAGAGAAGATTAAAATTACTGCAATCAGAAATGAATGAAGGGATATTATAAGTGACCTTACAGAGATGAAAAGGATTGTGAAAGTAACTATGAGCAGTTGGCTGCCAATAAATTAGGTAACTTAGATAAAATGGACAAATTCCTAGAAAGACACAAACTACTGAAACCGGCTCAAGAAAAATAGAAAATATAATCAGATCTATAATAATAAAGGAGACTGAATTTGTTAAAAAAAAAAAAAAGATAGTAATAAAAATCCACAAATAACCCATGTCTTGACATCTTCACTTATAAGTCCTACCCAACAAAAGAAAAATTAATACCAATTCTTCAAAAACTAAAGTAGATGTGGAAGGACCACATCCTAACTCATTCTGTGAGGACAGTATTACACTGATATCAAAACTAGACAATGACCTCACAGAACAAGAAAACTATAGGCCAATATCTGTTATGAAAATAGATGCAAAAATTTTTTAAAAAACAGCTAATTGAATCCAGCAACATATAAAAATAATTATACACCATGACTGAGCGGGATTTATGCCAGGAATACAAAGTTTGTTTAACATCTGAAAATCAGTCAGTGTGATATATCATATCAATAAAATAAAAACCACATGACAATTTCAATAGATACAGAAAAATCAAGCACCCTTTCATGACAAAACATTCAACAAACCACAAATGTAAGGAAACATCCTCAACCTGATAAAAGACATCTGTTTAAAAAACAAAAACAAAAATCTACACCTAATGTCATACTTCATAATGAAAGATTGGGTGCTCTCCTCCTAAGATCAGGAACAAGATCTCTCTCTCCACTCTCTCTCTCCGCTCTCACCACTTCTATCTAACATTGTGCTGGGGGTTCTAGCCAGGGCAGTTATGAAAGAAAGAGAAATAAAAGGCATATAGATTGGAAAGATAGAAATAAAACTATCTATATTTGCAGATGACATGACCTTATATGCAGGATATCGTAAGGCAACTACTAACAAAATATTAGAACTAATAAATGATTTCCGCAAGATCGTAAAATATAACAAAATTAATTGTATATCTGTAGACCAGCAATGAATAGTCCACAAATGAAATTAAGAAAACAACTCCCATTTACAATGTCATCAAAAGTAATAAAATATTTAGAAATAAATTTAACAAAAGAAGTATAAGACTTCTACGCTGAAAACTATAAAACATTGCTGAAAGAAATTAAAGAAGATTTAAATAAACAAAAAGACATCCTATGTTCATGGATCGAAACACTTAATATTATTAGACAGCAATACTTCCCAAATTGATCAACATATTCAGTGGATTCACTATCAAAATACCAACTCCCTTTTTTGCAGAAATTGACAAACTAATTCTAAAATTCATATGGAATTGTAAAGGGGCACCTAATAGAGGCTAAAACAATCTTGAAAAAGAACAAGGTTGGAGGACTCATATTTCACAATTTGGAAACCTACTACAAATCTACAGTAATCAAGACAATATGGTACTGGAATAAGGATAGACATACAGATCAATGGAATGGAATTGCTAGTGCAGAAACAAACATTTACATTTATGGTAGGTTGATTTTCCACAAGGGTGCCAAGCCAAGATCATTCAATCAGGAAAGAATAGTCTTTCCAACGAATTGTGCTGGGACAACTGGATACCCACACATAAAATAATGCAGCTGGACCCTTACCTCACACCATAAACAAAAATTAACTAAAAATGGATCATAGGCCTCAGGGTAAGAGCTAAAATATAAAACTCTAAGCAAAAAACAGTATTATGTCTTCATCACCTTGAGTTTTTTAGATACATGCCAAAAGCACAAATGAAAAAAGAAAAAAGAAATAAATTGGACAACATTAAAATTTAAAACTTTTGTGCTATAAACAATGCCTTTGAGAAATTGAAAAAACAACTAACAAAATGGAAGAAAATATTTGCAAGCCATATATCCATTAAGGGACTTGCATCCAGAATACATAACAAACTCCTACAACTCAATAATAAAAGGACAAACAACCCAATTTTAAAATTGACAAAGGATTTGAATAGACATTTCTCAATATACAAATGGCCAATAGGCATATGAAAAGACATTCAGTATCTTTAGTCTTTAGGAAAATGCAAATCGAAGCCACAATGAGATACCACTCACACCCAGTAGAATAGCTATAATAAAAAGACAGACAATATCAAGTGTTAGCAAGAATGTGGAGAAATTAAAACCCTCCTAGATTGCTAGTGGAAATGTAAAATGAATGCAGCTCTTTGGAAAACAGTATGGCAGGTCCTCAAAATGTTAAACATAGAGTCACCATATGGTCCACCGGTTCCACTCCTGTGTATCTACCTAGGGGAAATAAAAACATACATTCACACAAAAACTCATACATGAATGTTCATAGCAGATATTCATAGTAGACAGCTACTATTCATAGTAGACAAAAGGTAGAAACAACTCAAATGTCCATCAATGGGTGGATGGATAAACAAAACATGCTCTATCCATACAATGAAAAATTACCTGGCAAGTTCAAATAAATGAAGTAGTGATACATGCTACAACATGGATGAACCTTGAAAGCGTTATGCTGAGTGAAAGAAGCCAGTCACAAAAGACCATCCATTGTATGAAATGTCCAGAAAAGGCAAATCTATAGAGACAGAAAGTAGATTAGTGGTTGCCTAAGGGTTGGAGGGGCAGGTATTAGAGGGAAATTGGGAGTAACTAATAAAGCGTGTGGGGTTTCTGTTTGAAATGATGAAAATATTTTAAAATTGACTGTGGGGATGGTTGTACAACTCTATGAATATACTGAAACCATTGAATTGTATACTTAAAAAGGTGAGTTGTACAGTATGTGAATTATATCTCAATAAAGCTGTTTTTAAAAGAAAGAAATGAAGTAATGACACATGCTTCAACCTGAATGAACCTTGGAACCATTATGCTAAGTAAAAGATGCTAGTGACAAAAGAGCACACAAATCTGTAGACAGACAGTGAATCAGTGGTTGCTAATGAGGGAGATGGTAGGAGGAGGTCAAGAGTGACTAATGCCCAGGCATGGTGGCTAACACCTGTAATCTTAGTAGTTTGGGAGGCTGAGGGAGGAGGATCGCTTCAAGTTCTAGACCAGCCTGGGCAACAGCAAGACCCCATCTCTAAAAAAGTAAAAAATTAGCCGGGCATGGTGGCACACACCTATAGCCCCAGCTACTTGGGAGGCTGAGGCAGGAGGATCGCTTGAGCACTGGAGTTCAAGGCTACAGTGAGCTATTATGACACCACTGCACTCTAGCCCAGGCAACAGAGTGAGACCCTGTTTCAAAAAAAAAAAAAAGTAAATACTAATGGGAATGGGGTTTCTTTTAATAAGAACAGAAATATTCTAAAATATTATATTGTGGTAATGACTGCACACCTCACAAGTATATTAAAAAAAACATTGAGGCCGGGCACGGTGGCTCACGGCTGTAATCCTAGCACTCTGGGAGGCTGAGGCGGGTGGATCGTTTGAGCTCAGGAGTTCGAGACCAGCCTGAGCAACAGCGAGACCCTGCCTCTACTAAAAATTAGAAAGAAATGAATCGGCCAACTAAAAATATATAGAAAAAATTAGCCGGGCATGGTGACACATGTCTGTAGTCCCAGCTACTTGGGAGGCTGAGGCAGAAGGATTGCTTGAGCCCAGGAGTTTGAGGTTGCTGCAAGCTAAGCTGATGCCATGGCACTCTACTCCGGGC
>CAUYSK010122887.1:0-12508 GCA_963575035.1 Avahi laniger | reverse complement strand
TAGCTGGACACGGTGGTGCGTGCCTGTGATCCCAGCTACCCGGGAGGCTGAGGCAGGAGGATCGCTTGAGCCCAGGAGTTTGAGGTTGCTGTGAGCTAGGATGACGCCACGGCACTCTAGCCCGGGCAACAGAGTGAGACTCTGTTTCAAAAAAAAAAATACAGTATGAAAGATTTTACAAAATGGTTCACCTGTATAGACCACTTACCATGAATGGAGCTCGCGGGACTGGCGGTTGCCCTGGGTGAGTCAATGAGTGGTGAGTGAATGTGACGGCCTAGGACATTACAGTACACTACTGTAGAATTTATAAACACTGTACAGTTAAGCTACACTAAATTTATAAAAAATTATTTTTCTTTCTTCAATAATAAATTAACCTTAGCTTAATGTAACTTTTTTACTTTATAAACTTCTTGATTATTTTTTAACTTTTGATTCTTTCATAATAACATTTAGCTTAAAACACAAATGTACAGCTGCATAAAAATATTTTCTTTCTTTATATATTCATTCTGTAAGTTTTTTCCATTTTTAATTTTCTTTTTTTTTTACTTTTTAAACTTTTTTGTTAAAAACTAAGACACAAAAACACACATTAGCCTAGGCCTACACAGGGTCAGGATCATCAATATCACTGTCTTCCACCTCCGCATCCTGTCCCACTGGAAGGTCTTCATGGGCAATAGCGCATAAGGAGCTGTCGTCTCCTATAATAATAATGTCCTTTTTCTGGAATATCTCCTGAAGGACTTGCATGCAGCCATTTTACAGTTAACTTTTTTTAAAATAAGAAGGAGAAGTACACTCTAAAATAATGATTAAAAGTATAGTATGGTAAATACATAAACCAGTATCATAGTCATTTATTATCATTATCAGGTATTATGTACTGTACATAATTGTGCTGTACTTTATATGACTGGGAGTGCAGTAGGTGTGTTTATACCAGCATCACCACAAACACATGAGGAATGCATTGTACTACAACATCACGACAGCTGATAGGAATTTTTCAGCTCTATTATAATCTTTGGGGACCACCGTCATATATGTGGTCCCTTCTTGACCAAAATGTCATAATGCAGTGCATGACTATATATATACTAAGTTTTATATATACCTTATAAGGATACAAGATATACTATCAAACATGGACAAGTTTTAGGAATAGAGTACTAATGCCTTCATTTCTCAACAAAGATGAGGCCATCTACTGAGATCCCAGGAGTCGTAGTTGGCCAAGGAACTGGAATAGCTGCTGAGCATGGGAGAGAGAAATAGCTACTCTAGGAAAAGTAAAAGCATGTCTCAAATAAGGCATGCTCTCGATAATCTGGGGACAGGATCAGAAAAATTAACTCCAGAACTTGAAATGTGTCAGAATCAACCTAATATAGATGAGATTGGCCATGAATAAACATCTTCTCCAAAACTAGCTTACTTCAGATATTCATTCTAAATGTGTTTCTGATGAGGCCAGGACATGTTCTAAAATCTTATTGGGGAAAAAAGTCCAAAATGATAGTGAACAAGACAAATGGAAGTGATCAGTGCAATTTGCTCATCATGAAGTAGTGTAGAAGTAACAGAAGTTTGGGGTCACTAATAAAAAATAATGAAAACGGGAAGTTGCTAATTGCCTTCCCAACATCTGCTCTCCCCTTCTTCCTTCCTAGATGAACCCCAAGTTTGTGCAGCATAATAATCTGCCCTGCTAAAATATTTTGACTCCCACCTTCCTTGCAGCTAGAGGTGATTGAATAGGCCAGCCCAGCCAGTGAGATGCAGGCTGTCCCTGAGGAGGGCTTCCAGGATGAAAAGGTAATGCCCCCCAGAAGGGCTCTGCCCACTTGTCATCAGCCCTATCCCTCACCCCTTCTTCCTTCCTGGAATAAAAACAAATGCCTGAAGACACCTACAGCAGCCATCTTTCAACCACAAAGATGAAAGCTAAGTGCTAAGTATGTTGGAGAAGAAAAAAGGACTCTGGTTCCTTGTTGAAGACTTTGAGCCTGATTCTGGCTTTTTATTATGGGGGGAAACAAAACACCATTTACTTGTTTAAGATAGTCTTTACTAATAGCTGAAAGTAATCCCAACTGATATTATGTCTGTCTGGTACTGCAACAAGAGATAATTCAACGGGGCATTCTGGAAAAGAAAAGAAAAAAATAGAAACGGAAAGAAAGGAAGGATAGGTGGGGGGAGGGAGGGAAGGAGGAAGGAAGGAAGACTTTAGATTTTAAAGCCCTTATTAGGAATTCAAAGATGTAAAAGACACCATCTCTATTTTGAAAAAATGTAAAAAACGCCATCTCTATCACTCACAATCTATTGAAAAAGACCCACACAGAGATGATTTCAGTATGTATGTTTAAGCAATCTGAAAAAGGAAGCAAATTCCATGAAGGCTAGCAAGAAACAGTCAGAAATGTTGAAGGAAAGCAAAGAAAGGAAATACCCAAAGTCCCACGTGGATAATTTAGGACTGTGGGCGGGGAGGTCAAAATTTTCCAGTAAATAGGGTAACCTGATGAAAAAAAAAAACAAAATATGTCCATTTGATTTGGCAGCCAAATTGCTCTCTGGCAGCCCTGGTGAATACAATTTCAGTGGTAAGGAGGAGGGCAGTTGTTGAGTTGCATTAAGTTTCGGGAGTGGATAGGAAGGTACACATGCACTAACTTTATAAGTTAGCTGACAGCTAGGTGGGGGAATTTAAGGTTTCCTATTGATACGTTTGCAGATTGAGGAGAAAGATCCAGTAGAGAGAGCAAAGTTCAACTTACAAGAAAGGCAACAATACATGGAGCAAGACAGAGGACACAGAAAAGCAGAGGACCAAAAGCACAAGGAGATCGGACTGGCCTTAAGCAGAAAGAGGCACAGCATCTCGGAGCCGGAGGAAGCAGGCAAGGACAGGCACAGACATGACAAGTTTCAGGGACAGGAGAGCAAGGGGGGAATGAACAGGTGGATTGGAGCACAGGGCATTTTTAGGGCAGTGAAACTACTCAGAACGATACTGTAACGGCGGATACATGACATTACACAGTTGTCAAAACCCATGGAATGTACCACACAAAAAGTGGATCCTAATGTAAACTACGGATTTTAGTTAATAATAATGTATAAATATTTGTTCGTTGACTTTAACAAATGTACCACATCAAAGTAAGATGTTAAAAATTGGGGAAATTGAGTGTATGTGGGAGCTCTCTTTATTTTGACCCTGTGGTCCACCAGTGGAATCCTGGAAATGGAGTTCCCAAAACTTCTCCTCTCTCTGGGCAGTCAGGTCATCATTATTTTATTGGTCACTGGCGCCCGTCTCTGCCACCTCTGGTGCCTCCGCCCTTGTGATCCCAGCTGCCTCTGGTGGCCCTGTTTCCCAGTGGGGCTGACCTTGCCTTGATTCCGTCTGGAGTCTGTGGCTGCCACAGTAGCTCCCTCTCCCTCCTCCGCGGATGCTAACCTGGGCACTGACGCTGCTCTTGCTGGGGAAGGACACCATCTCTCCCCACCAAAGTGGGGAGAGGAATGAATGGGATGATCCTGATCTCCCAATTTCCTACTTCAGCCTTTGACACGCTTTAATTAGGTGTTAGCTCTCCTACAACCCCTGCCTCCTTCCCATGTCCAAGGGATTTAACCAAGATGCCTTTGGGACTGAATAAGGTGTTATACTAGTGACCCAACACAAAATCACATAGAAAATGTTCCTCTGTGCTCAAAATAAGTCAATGTCTTGTGCCTCACCCTTACCTCTGATATCTTCCCAATCACCAAGAAATGGGAAGCTCTAAAGTCTTAATGACAATGTCCTGAGCACCTCGTCATTAGTCACTCAAAGACCTTGAAATTGTTTCTCCATTGAGATGATTGATTCCACATGAAATAGATTCCTAGGGGAAGCCCTGGTGTTCCAGGTTTTTCTAGAGCTGGGTTTCCAAATGCTAGTCCATGGCAAAGCTCTCATGATCCAAAAAGAAATTTTTTAATTTTCCTAGTCCATAAAAATTCCAAAGTTCAAGATTCATTGTCCTAAGTGACAGATTAACCCACTTCTTCCAAGGATCTTAAATACATATAAGACAAACTTGGATACTTGAAAGCACCACCTAACCCAGAAATTGTAGCAACCCAAAGGTCCCACCACCTCCTTCTTGCACCGAATCTCCTGCTGGAACTGTCAGCTCAGGCGGACTTTTCTGTGCCGCTTCTCCTCTTGATCTCCTTGATGACTAAAATCAGGCAAAAGAAGGGAGGAGGTGGAGACCCAAATGACTGAATCATGCATCCACATCCAGATCCTTGCAAACAAGGTTTTTCTGCAGCCCATCCCACAGTTAGATCCTGCGCCCAGTCAGAGCCTCGCACAGGCCTGAGATCCCCAACTGAATCTCCCAGTGAATGGGAGCAGGTGTTTGGAGCCAAACACAGCAACCTGCAGGCTTCTGTGTGGCTTTAAAGATCACAGGCTTTGTATAGGATTCATTCGTCTCTTTGGAGCTTAAAGGAGAAGCTTGAACTGAGACCATTTCCCAGGAAGACCACCCCACAGGGCTTGAGGATGAAGAAACATCACCCCTACCTGGAAAACAAGGCTCATTTGCTTTAAAGGAGCCTCCTGTGGGCTACTGCACTAGCCATTTTTTTTTTTAGATCCCAAAAGTGGGATGACTCAATTATTAGTCACTAAGCCAAGATTTATTATAAAAATTGACATCAATGAAAATGTTGGCTTGTCTAAGATGAAAGAAAATTTCTTTGCCCACATCTATTTTCAAATTAGGTTCATTATTTCTCTCTGGCTTTACATAATGATTCATCTGTGAACTTGAATCACTTTCCTGATATCCTTGAAAACAGAAGGGAGGCTGCTATTAATTAATATAACCATTTTAGAGACCGAGAAATGGAGACAGAATTCAACTGCTCCGTGAACCAACAGACCAACTGGAAAAAATATCCCCATTATCCATCGTTACAGCAACTTTCTTGCAATCAGACCATATTGTCTCTTAGAATAAAGTTCGCAATGAAGTAAATCTGTGATCTTAGAGTAACTAAGAGTCGTGACCCTTCAGCTTCTAAGATTCTGCATGTATCAGACAAAGGGCCACTTAAGTCCTGTATTTGATCAAATTATGTAACTTCTAGAGGTTTTCAAACTGTGCTCAGCAGGGAAGGAATCCTATTGAGAGGAAGAAGGTGTGAGTACAAGGGGAGACATTCAGAGGGTTAAAACTCCACCCTTTGTTCAACCAGAGTAAATCCACTTTTATATTCTCTTACATATTGTGCTTCCATATAAGAAAATGCAAGAAAAATTACACTCCTTTTGAAAAAAAGCTTGCAAATTACTCATAAATATGAAAGTGTTTTGCAAAACTATAAGACACCATGCAAAAATATAGATTTTTTTAATATATACACACAAAGAGAGTGAAGTCTGCTCATTAATGGGGAGAAGCGAATGAACATTTCTTGAATGCCCACTTTAAAGATGAGAAAAATGAGGTAAATTCACATACCTAGCAATATTTGAGAATGACTAATTCCAAAGCCTATATTTTTTCTTCTTCATCAGGTTCTCTAACCTTTCAGCCAATGCATGTGTCTGGCTCCCTCAGAAAATTAAGCACCACAATTTTGGTTCTGAAATATCCACAGGGTCTCAGCAGAAGGTAAGGCTGGCAAGTTCAGCTCTTACTGCTATTTATGATATTTTTATCACACCAACTGTCAAATATATGTTTTAAAATTGTTTTTGAAAAAAGAACCATTTACTGTTTCTTTCCTGAAATAATACACGTCCCATTTTTGAAAGCATGGTACTGATTCCTTCAACGGCAGCCAAGTCGTTACTCCACCTGGTGTTTATTAGGCTTAATGAGAAAGAAGCAGCCAAAGGTTCTCATTGCTAAGAGTGCTTCATTCAGTCTGCACTGCATTTTCTTTCTCTTCATCAGTAGTAGTCCCTATGGATGCACCCATTGCTTGAAAAATGATTGTCATCTTTCTCAATAATTCTGATGAGAACCCCTATTTTTAAATCCAATCTAAAATACATTAGAGGAGCCATCTAGTGTTTTGAAGTTGGCATTTAGTGGTTATATAGAACATCCCTCCTCCCTAAATTTGATTTACCATCTGTGTTCATTTTCAGTGTTCCAACGCATCAACACGGGGTATATATTTCATTTGGGGGAGAAATAAGATTAAAAACAAGAGCTCTTTAAGCTGCCTCACACCTGATTCCCTGGTATGTGGAGCAAGGAACTTAGCTCCATGGTTACTGCAAGTTCCTTATTTGGTATTAGGTACAGCAAGATATCAGCAGGTAAACAGCCAATCCATTTGAAATAAATACATTACATGTCCAGAAGCCTCCCAAACATGAAACTGAGATTATATTAGCTATTTTTTCTGACACGAAAGTAGGGCCAAACTTGACTATAGGTAGTGCAGGTAACTGTCTACTTGATGAAATTTTAGAAGCATCGGAAAAGGCACATCTTCCTCCACCTTCTGCTTAATGCTAGCTAATTTTATAATAGCTTTACTGAGGTATAATTGGCATGGAACAAACTGCCTATATTTAATAAATTGTGCAATTCCATGATTTTCAGCATATGCCCAGACACGAAACCATCACCACAATCAAGATCACCCTCAAAACTTTTCATTCCGCTTGGTAATCCATCTCCCTGTTTTCCTCCCCCAATGCCAGGCAACCACCGCTCTGCTTTCTTTCACTACAGGTTAGTCTGCATTTCTAGAATTTTATAAAAATGCAATCATGTAGTATGTACTCTTTTTTGTCTGGCTACTTTCATTCAGCAAAATAAATTCTTCCATGTTGTTACATGTGTCAATATTTTGTCGTTCTTTGTTGGTAAGTAGTATACCATTGTAGCAATATGCCACAATGTATTGATCCATTCACCTTTTGATGGGTATTTGAATTGTTCCTGGTATTTGGTTATTAAAAATAAAGCTGCAATAAATGTACGAGTCTTTGTATAGACACTTACTTTTATTTCTCTTAAATGAATTCCTAGCAGTAGAATCACCAAGTTGTATGGATCACACACATATAGCATTTTAAGAAACTGTTTTCCAAAGTGCTTATATCGTTTTGCATCCCACCAGTAATATATGAGAGTTGCAGAGGCTCTAAATCCTCACCAACACTTAATATTTTTAGTATTTGGATTACGGCTATTCATGCATGTATTAATTAATAATAGATGTATAATGGTTTCTCATTGTGATTTTTCATATTTTTTATTAATACATAATATGTGTACATATTTATGGAGTACATGTGATATTCTTCATGCATTACATATGCATACAATGTGTAATGATCATATTTAGAATATACATCACCTCAAACATTTATTGTTTCTTTGTATTGAGAACATTTCAAAATTCTAGCTATTTTGAAGTATGCAATATGCTATTGTTATTAACTATCGTCACCCTACTGTCCAGTCAAACACTAGCACTTATTCATTCTAACTGTATGTTCGTACCCATTAGCTGACCTCTTCATTCCTACACATACACACACACACACACACACACACACACACACTCACACACACACACACACACCTTTCCCAATCTCTCATATCTGTCATTCTATTCTTTCCTTCCATGAAACCAACCTTTTTAGCTGCCATGTATGAGTGAGAACATATGATATTTGTCCTTCTGTACCTGGCTTATTTCACTTAAAATGGTGAACTCCAGTTCCATCCATGTTGTTGCAAATGGCAAAATTTCATTCCTTTTTACAGCTGAATAGTATTCCATTGTGTATATATACCACATTTTCTTTATTCATTCATCCATTGATGAACACATAGGTTGATTCCACATCTTGGCTATTGTGAATGGTGCTCCAATAAAAATCTCATAATGGTTTTAATTTGCATTGCCCTAATCTAGAGATGATCCACATCTTTTCATGTGCTTATATGTCATCTATATGTCTTTTCTGGTGAAGTGCCTGTTCAAATCTTGTGGCCACTTTTATTGGATTTTTGAAATACTCTTAGTATTGAATTGTGAGAGTTCTTTATAGATCCTAGAGGCAAGTCCTTTGCCAGAAATATCTGTTGCAAATGTGTTCTCCCAGCCTGACACTTATTTTATTAATTATATCTTTTGAGAGCAGAAGCTTTTCCTTTTGTAGTCAAATGTGTTAACATTTTCTTTACAATTTGTGCTTTTTTTGGTCTTATTTAAGAAAACTATGCCAAGGTCACTAAGATGTTTCATATGTTTACTTCTAGTTTAATAGTTTTAGCTTGTTAAATTAAATAATCAAGAAGCCATTAGCCTGAGGCTATTTCCATACTTTGAGTTCCTATATAATGAATCTCAACCTAACATAGTAAGTAAACAAATCAAAACCTTAATTAGGAGTATAACAGACAGCCAAGTTTTAGCCACTCACAAGCAGCCAGGTTTCAGCCAGTCGTAGGCAGCCAACTCATCACACCATGTCCAGAGAAGACAAATGCCCAACCCAAATGTCATGCCCAAATAAGGCACTGTGACCAAATAAGGTAGATGCCCAGCAGCAGCCAGTAAGGTGATTTCTCTGTTTTGCTTCTGTGTCTGGTCTATAAAAGCTTGCTGCTCACACTGTTGGACGGAGCTCTCTGAAGTTTTTCTGGTTCTAAGTGCTGCCCAATTCACAAATCATTCTTTGCTCAAATAAACTCTGCTAGATTTGATTTGTCTAAAGTTTTCCTTTTAACAAGGTGTTACATTTAGGTCTATAAGCCATTTAAAATTAGTTTTTGCATGTGGTGTGAGATAGGAGCCATTCATTTCTTTTGCATATATATTGGTCATTGGACTACTTTTGGGTTCCTGTCCTGTTTCTTTAATCTATATATCTATCTATCTTCCTGTAAATATCACACCATCTTTATTACTGTAGCTTTATAAAAAGTCCAAAAGCAGGTATAATACATCTTCCAACTTTTTTTTCTTTTTAAAATTGTTTTGTTTCTATTGCAATCTGGATTTTTTTTTTAAAAAAATTGTTTTGGCTATTCCAAGTCTGTCTTGTTTCCATATAAACTTTAGAAGCAGCTTGTTAATTTCATTTTTTTTTTGAGACAGAGTCTCACTTTGTTGCCCTGGCTAGAGTGAGTGCCGTGGCATCGGCCTAGCTCACAGCAACCTCCGACTCCTGGGCTCAAGCAATCCTACTGCCTCAGCCTCCCAAGTAGCTGGGACTACAGGCATGCGTCACGATGCTCGGCTAATTTTTTCTATATATTTTTAGTTGTCCAGATAATTTCTTTCTATTTTTTTTAGTGGAGTCAGGGTCTCACTCTTGCTCACGCTACTCTCGGACTCCTGAGCCCAAACAATCCGCCCCCCTTGGCCTCCCAGAGTCCTAGGATTACAGGCGTGAGCCACCACGCCTGGCCACAGCTTGTTAATTTCTATAAAGAAAATCTGCTGAGATTTTGATTGGTATTGCATTGACCAATTTGGAAAGACATTAAGCCTTTTGATCCATGAACATAGTATATCTCTCCACTTATTTAGAGTTTTTTGTTTGTTTTATATCAGCAATGTTTTATAGTTCTTAGTGCACAGTTCTTGCATATATTTTGTCAGTATTATCCCTAAGTATTTTATATTTTATGCTATTATAAATAGTATTTTTTTATTTTTGATTGACCATTGCTACACAGAATACAATTTATTTTTGTGTATTGATTTTGTGTCCTGCAAACTTACTAAATTCACTTATTAGTTCTAGTAGCTATGTGTTAGATTCTTAAGATTTTCTAGATAAACAATCATATGGTTTGTGAATAAATATAATTTTATCCTTTCCTTTTTAATCTGTATGCTTTTTATGTCTTTTTCTTGCTTTACTGGACTGGTTAGAGCCTCCAGCACAATGTTCAATAAAGGTTGTGAGAAAGAACATCCTTACTTTGTTCCTGATCTTAGGGGGAAAGCGATCACTCTTTAACGTTAAGTACAATGTTAGCTATAGGTTTTTCATGAATGGTCTTTATCAGGATTAAAAATTCTATTTACTTTCTAGTTTCTGAGGATTTTTATGATAAAAAACACTCAGTGCCTATTGAGATGACCATATGATTTTTCTTCTTTCTAATAGATTTTAGTTTTTAAAGCAATTTTAGGCTCACAGCAAAATTAAACAGATAGTACAGAGTTTTTTTATACTTTTCTTTACCTTTTAATATAGCAAATTTATTTTCAAATGTTAAACCAAACTTGCACTCCTGGGATAAATTCCATTTGGTTTATTTATTGGTGGATTTGACTTTCTAAAAATTTTTTCAAAATATTTTTTATTTAAATTCATGGGAAATATTGGTCTGTAGTTTTCATTTCTTAAAATGGTTTTGGTTTTGGTTTCAGAGTAATTCTATACTCAAAGAAAGAATCAGGAAGAATTTCTCCCCCTCCTATTTTTCTGGATATGTTTGTTTACAGTATACATTTTTTAATGTTTGGTAGAAATCACCAACAAAACCATCTAGTCATGGAATTTTCTTTTACAAAGGTTTTTAGCTACAGTTTGACTTCATATATGTAATACATGTGGGGCTTTTCAAAGAATTTGTCTTTTTCCTATAACTTGTCAAATTTATTGTCATGGAGTTGTAAATAATATCCCATCATCATGATTTTAATGTCCTTTTAATGGTGTTTCTACTCTCATTCCTGATATTGGTTGATATTGGTCATTTATTCTTTTTTCCCCCCTGATCATTCTAACTAGAAATTTGTTAATTTTACTTATCTCAAAGAACTAGTTTTGGTTTAATTGATTTTCACCATTCTTTTCTTTTTATCTCCCATTTATTTCTGGTCTTATTTTTATTATTTTCTTTTTTCTGTTTACTTTGCATTTAATTTGCTCTTCTTTTTAAGGTTTTTTAATGTGGAAGCTTGGAATATTGATTTTAGATTTTTCTACTTTTCTAACTTCTTTAATGCAATAAATTTCCCTCAAATACCACTTTAACTGTATCCTACAAATAATGATAAGTAATGTTTTCATTTTCGTTCAATTCTGAATGTTTTCTAGTTTCTCTTGTGATTTCTTCTGTGACCCATAGGTTATTACTAAGTGTAAGGTTTTGTTTCCAAATATTGGAGAATTTTAAGATAAATTTCTGTTATTGATTTCTAGTTTAACTCCATCATAATGAATCTGTGAGCACATGTTGTATAATTTCAATTCTTCAAATTTGTTAAAATTTATTTTATGGCCCACAATGTGGTCTGTCTTTTTAAGTGTTTTGTACACATCTGAAAAGGAAGTGTGTTGTCCTATTGTTGAGGAAAGTGTTAGAACACTTATAGATAAATGTTAATTAGATCCAGTTAGTTGATGAACTTTTTCAAGTATTCTGTATCTTTACTAAATGTGTGTCTATTTGACCTATCAATTGTTGAGAGAGGAGTATTGCAGTCTCTAACTATTAATACAATTGTGGGCTTTATTTCTCCATTAAGTTCTGTCAGTTTCTGCTGCATGTATTTTGAATCTCTGTTATTACATAAATAAACATTTATAATTATTATGTCCTCTTAGGAAATTGACCTCTATATCATTATGAACTGACTCTATTTATCTCTTAAAACATTCCAAACTCTGAAATCTTGTCTGATATTAACATAACCACTTCAGCGTTCTTTTTATTAATGTTAGCCTGGTATATCTTTTCCCATCCTTTTTTTTAACCTATCTGTGTAGTAAAAAGCATATAGTTGCGGCTGGCCACAGTGGCTCACGCCTGTAATCCTAGCACTCTGGGAGGCCGAGCCGTGCGGATTGTTTGAGCTCAGGAGTTCGAGACCAGTCTGAGCAAGAGTGAGACCCCGTCTCTAAAAATACAAAGAAATTAATCAGACAACTAAAAATATATAGAAAAAATTAGCCAGGCATGGTGGCGCATGCCTGTAGTCCCAGCTACTCGGGAGGCTGAGGCAGAAGGATCTCTTGAGCCCAGGAGTGTGAGGTTGCTGTGAGCTAGGCTGACGCCATGGCAACACAATGGGACTAGTCTGGGCAACACAATGAGACTCTGTCTCAAAAAAAAAAAAAAAAATAGAGAGGCTGTGACTAAGAGAGTGGCAATCAGTCCATTTAAACGTAGAAGGCAAAATAACTATAGAAAGTGTAGAAAATGGAGTACAAAAGGAATGCACCTTGACAAATAAAAATACTTTAATATCAAAATTGGCAGGGGAAAGAGAGGTGCAAAGAAGTTAACAATACTAAATTTCTCACCTTTCATGTCAATCAATTAAAGCAGTGTAAAATTAAAATATGGAGTTTTCCCCAAATCCTTTAATAATTTATCTTTGTTTTTTGACTTTAGTGGGTCCTTTAAAAGTTAATTTTTTTATTGAAGATATATTTTTCTAAAGTTCAGCAAAATCACTATTTTCACTTTGGCTTATTTTTGTCAAATTC